>CM049402.1:1942500-1967500 GCA_026929865.2 Hyperoplus lanceolatus
CTCCCTCTCTCTCTCTCTCTCCAGGTTGGCTGTTTCACAATGACAGACCTGTCTTGCCTCCTGTACAGCCAGCCTATTCACCTGTATCCTAGCAACGCGCTCTCCTTTGGCTCCATCGCTCCATGCGGGAGCAAGCAAACAAGACGCCGGGGGAATGAAGAACAAGCTCTCTGGTTGATCCTCCTCCCTCCATGCCTTCACTCATTCCTTCACACTAAAGAGAAGCTCATATGCTAGGCTGGAGTTAGGAGCACCATCACATTATCTACAAATGTGACCGCAGTCAGTGCGCACATTTCATTTTTCATTCAACTTTTATTTATCCTCGAGAGACCAATTGAGGGGTGACCCTCATTTCCAATGACGTCGAGTCAAAACAAATTCAAAACAACAATACAAACAAAACATTCAATGCAAATACATCAAATACACAACAAGTGAAGAGAAGAGAAAACAAAACGATTGAAACACTTACAGAGTGGGGAAGAGTGGCAGCAATTAAAAGGCATAAAGTACAAAAAAAAAATAATAAAGTACATACACATGTACTCTCCCTAACTCATAATACAACACACATGTACATATGAGTAATGCACAGGCACACAACGCCACATGTGGTCTTTTCCCATGTTGTTTATCTGTTTGTTTATGTGCATGTTTTTTCATCCTTCCTAACAGTAGGACACAGTGAATAAGCTTCAAAGAGATATCCTCCACCACTCTCCTGAAGAATGCTGAGTCCCCCCCTTTCCAAAATACTCTTAACGTGTGCATGCATACGTCTGTGTGTTTCTGGAAGATTGTCGAGCAATTTCTGAAGTTATATTTCTGGTCTTGGGGAAAAAAACAAACAAAGAAATGATTTCTTTGAAGGCTGACACACTCAAGCAGAAACACACATAGACACAAGTGGATCTGGCAGGTTGTTCGCAGGGAGGATAGGAGTACTCTCACACACACACACAAAAAGAAAAGTGCTGTTCTAGCACATGTGTCTGGGTGTAATTTATGAGTGGGCTCCTGGGTGGACGCCTCAGAAGGGTCCTCTTCACGCTGCATGGCTCTGGGTGCTAGGCACAATCCCCCCAGTGAGTGCCGGGCTCTCTCTCTCTCTCTCTCTCTCTCTCTCTCTCTCTCTCTCACCACACACACACACACACACACACACACACACACTCCAAAAATCCCCCTCATGAGCAGTGAACTCTTCCGACTGAAACTCACTGCACGATTAGCGCTCCAAACAGCTAGGTAAACACTGGGGTTTCAGGCTTGGCAGCACTGCTACAGCTCTGTTCAGCTCAGACTCAACACCACAGCAAAAACCTTTCCCTACAACAGCTGGAAAGAGGCTCTGGCAAGAGTAATAAGAACGATAAAGTACAATTTGGGCCATATTCAACCTACAGAACTATAGCCACTCGTACAATTAAGTTTGTATTTAATAAAGTGGTTAGACAGAAAGTGGAGCTTCAAGAGAAACCTTTGAGTAACTAACTATTGCTCCCCACTCACAGAATTCCATTAAAAACAAACACACTGGACCAGGATGGCATGCTGAACAAGGCTCTTAAAATACATATGTAAATAATGCAGTTTCTTACTGTGGCAAACAAGCTAATGGAAACAAAAGGATAAAACAAAAGCCATAAATAAAAATTACTTCAGATTTTATTTTACAGAAGTAATATTCAACTCTTCATTTAATAAACGCAACGTCAGGGATCTTTCCTTCCGCCTTTAACTGAGTAAAAACTTGTGCCGCTCTGTTGAAATCCCAATCCATGTCTTGCAGACACTTCTGGGACCATTCCAGGTTCATGCCAGACTTCACTGAGAAGGCTGTGAACATCTCCTGCTGCGGTGCAGTGAGGGTGGGCACGGCAGACAGGCACTATTGTTACCAAGTTGTATGTATCTGGCAAGTGCCCAGATGACAAACTATCAGTGATGAACTGGTAAATAAATATGGATAAGGCAGTAATACAGTCATATCCTCAGACACAATACATCTCTGGATTATTTTCCCAA
The DNA here is from genome assembly GCA_026929865.2 of Hyperoplus lanceolatus. Taxonomy (NCBI): domain Eukaryota; kingdom Metazoa; phylum Chordata; class Actinopteri; order Uranoscopiformes; family Ammodytidae; genus Hyperoplus; species Hyperoplus lanceolatus. The sequence goes on from CM049402.1 coordinate 1,944,532, forward strand.
TTAGTTCCTTATTTAATGTTTATCTGCCTGATTAAATGAACACTTCCATGTCCTCTGATGAACTAGTATTTGTTGTCTTTAACGCGTGAGCAAGTAAGCAGTTAATATAAATAAGATGGATAAACTGAGGTTTGTGTCGAAGCCAAAACTATATCAAACAAGGAATCTGCAGCCATATTTATTCTACCAGCTATATCTACATCTCTGATCCCATGTATGTATGGCCAGGTGTTGTAAACGTAGTGTGGCTGGGGGTGTCTGTACACCCCTGTCCTCTAGCTCCATATGTGGCCGTCCACTGCAGTGTGACAATCTAACCTTCTCTCTCCCTGTCCCCCCCCCCAGGAGACCATGGAACTGTCTGTGTGCCCCGGGCTAAGGGGCCGCAATCTGCTCTGGAGGACATGCATGCATGCACACAAACACAGACACACATACACACACAAACACACACACACACACGACACACACACACACACACACACACACACACACATACACATATATATATATATATATATATATATATATATATATATATATATATATATATATATATATATATATATATATATATATATATATATATATATATATATATATATATATATATATATATGTATTTCATTAAAGACACATAACATGTATGTATACTGTATATAATGTTAAATGATATTAATAATGTATGTTGAGGTGATAAGGGGGTTGTTCTTTCTGCTGATGCTACTGTTTCTTAAGATCTCCTCCATCTGTTGACTCCTGTCTCTGGGGTAAGAGGCCAATCAAGGGCTCTGTGACACATCTGCCACCTCATACAAACACGCACTAGGACACACACACACACACACTAATACATATATTCATTTTCTATTCCTTTGTCTTTCTCAAACACACACACAGGATAGACATGGGATGCCCCCTCTTGTCCAGTGAGTGAGTTCAAGAAGGGCTAATGTCCACGCCCACACACGCCCACACACTCCAACTACCTCTCTCCTTGTCCACAGATCCACTTGTAGACAGCCATCTCAGTCTCTTCCTGGGGTGTTGGGTAAGTGCTCTCCTCAGAGTGTCTGCCATATTATTTAAGTATGACTTGTATACTGTATATCATGCATTGGCTTCAAATCTATGAAACTACATCTGTCTTACTATAGCTTGACTGACATGAAAACCAGCCCCTGACATACTGCAGTTTATCTGTCTGTCTGTCTGTCTGTCTGTCTGTCTGTCTGTCTGTCTGTCTGTCTGTCTGTCTACTGGCACTGTGTGGAGAGCAGCACTCCCACTGAGTATGATTGTGACCACAAAGCTACACCAAGCTCAGGCCTCAAGAATCAGATTTGTTAGCTTGACACCTTAGTTTCTGCTGTGGTCTTGGATGAAAACAATTCAAAAGCAAAGACGTGGGTCAGGGCCAATACAAACAAGGCTAATAATGAAATGAATTAATAATACAAATGATTAATAAATAAAAGAAATATTCATGTGTGACTAAGCACGTGTTCAGTCACAGGCAGACAGCCTCCAAACAATGGTAATTCATCTCATCCCCATAATGAATAACTCGTTGACTTACCGATGAAGTAGGACAGTAGGATGGCCAGCAGGGCAGCAGCTGCTATGGCTGTCACCGCCGCACACTTCCAGCTGCAGTACTTGGAGGGCTTCTTCAGCTTGAAGGCCGAGCGGGAGAAGGTGTTTCTGGGTAGCAGGCGCGGGGGCGGGGAGTACACCGTGCCCGAGGTCAGGGGGTAACCAGGGGACGAGCTACTGAACAGAGGGGTGGTCCCTGAAGATGTCTTGAACAAGAAGTGCCTGAAGAGAGAAAGAAATGCACAATGTTATAATTTCTTTTCTTCAATGCATTTTCAAGCTTTACTAGACAGTACAGGGTTGAAATGGGGAGACAGAGAGAGGGGGGATGAACAGCAGTAAAGGTCCAAGGGTCGGATTTGAACCAGCGACCACTGCAACGAAGGCCAGAGCCAATATGGTACGCGCTCTATCCACTACGCCACCAGAGCGTGTTAGAAAAATAACTCTAATTTTCCAACCACACAATATTACATTACTCTTATATACTCAACTAATAATCAAATACAATTATAACGTGACCTAAATGTTCTCATTTCAGTACAGAGCAGGGAGTGGAGAAAGGAGGAAAGTCTCAGGCCTTAGAAGAAAGTTTGGTGGATGGTACAGACCTGACTCATCCCAATTATTATAGATAAGAAGTAAATAGCCAAGGTTAGGAGCATAGTTTCACTTTTCACTAAAAGACGACGAGGTCAGGATTGGTCAGAGAAAACGCATGGCAACGAGATCAACCAATCAATAAACATTGTCAAGATATGATAAAAGACTCTGTTGTAGAGAGAGGACTTCACTTTTTTGTCCTGTCAAGATTGCTTGCATCACCTGTTCTGTGATATCACTTCATTAAAAACATCGCTCTTGAGAACTTTGAAACTTTTTCCTGTCATATTTTTTCTTCCATATATCCGAATAAACGAACACGGTTTTTTATTGTTATTAAATTGGAGACCCACGACGTGATTTGGTGGAAGGAGCCAGCCTGTCGGGCTTCGGACCACTCACTCAAAAAAAAAAACTGTTGACAAAAACCTAAAGGTGAGCAGAACGCCTGTTGTGTAAACCAAAGTTTCTGTAATTGGATATGTCTAAATTATTGAGTGAGTGTGCCAAAGCCAGACCTAAAGTTTAGTAAAATTTTGTAATATTATTATTATTATTATTTTAGTTTTTGTGTGTAAAGAGGCTGTTGTTTTCTGGGTGATATCACAGGACAGGAAATTTCTGCTCATGCTCTGTGTCTGTGTCTGTGTGTGTTTTGTCCTCTTTTCTGCTGTGTGAAATGCTGGTTTATTTATATATTTCTCTAATACAGAGGCCATATAGTACGTTTTTGATTAAATGATTAAATTGTATATCATTTCTGGGTGCCTCGATAAACTGCCTCAGCTTACATACCATAGGATGTAGGCTATAGATAATTATTAAACGTGTTGAGTGAGGTTCTGTAAACCGCTTCTGTTTAGCGTGAATAGATCTACTCTATTTCGGTTAATCTAAGCCTGTTATGTAAAAATATTGGTGTTGCACAGCAGGTCAGCCATGGTGTTCGGCTTGTACAAGGCCGTAACTGTGCCCATTTAATGGTTGTAACAGGCTGCGCAGTGTCTAAATCGAACCTCGGGTGTCGCTCAAGATTGCTTTTTCTGACAAAAGCCTATTGCCTATCTTTCCGAAATAGGTTTAATAACACATGAAATACATTTTGTCAGTCTAAAGTAAAGGGATCCAATGAGCGGGTATTTTGCACGGCGGTGTTGTCACTTCGTTCTAAAAATATAACTTATCAATTGATAGTTTGCGTTTGAGTCGCACCTCAGTCACGGCAGCTGTCACTTCATCCAAAACAGTTTAGCGGCTAAATATAGTTGTAAGTGGACACTGTGCGTTTGACGGGGTGTGTTAATAAAGTGATTTGCTTCGGCGTAACGTTGGCAGTGTTGATTAGTCTTTTATTTCGTTTTAGGGAACATTTTGTTTGATGCGACCTATGTATTCTGAGTATTGCTTTCCCGTGTAGAAAATGCTGTTTTTGAGTGATTTTGCAAAGAAAACCGTCTTATATACTCTTCTGCCTCTATACCAGCATTTCACTAACTATACGTCTTTATAACTGCATGTCATCTAGCTCAGATACTAACCAGATAACTACCTCACACACTAAAGCCCACGTCAATCTGGATTGATGTGAAAAGCACACAGACGTTCACACACACACTCAAAGCCTGTGAGTTGTTCTCGTTGATGCGCGCAAGTGACACTGCGGCATGGCTGATAATTGTTATCAGATTAAAAGGTTTAAATGTAATTGATCCCTTATAATTGTTGCTAATGTGTCTCTTTATTTATGACACTAATATAGTGAGTTACAAACCACACTCTGAGTTTTTTTCTTTGAAAAAATCTGTCCCATGCTCTTGTCAGATTAAAGGTGCACTCATATATTTTTATGTGAAAACCAGGTCAAATTAAAGGTCCCCCCTTCTTTTCATAAGGTTAAATACACGCTTTGTGGTGTGTTCATATAATACAGCCCAGTTTTGTAGACAGATAGATAAATAAAACTTAAAGGTGCACTAACTTTTTGTTTTGTTTTTGTTTATTTTTTTATTTTTTTGTTTTTCTTTAAGGCATTCTAATATCTCAAATTAAAGGTACTCCACAGACGCATTGGTGTCTGGTTGTTAGCCTCACTTTTGATGTGTAAAACTTAAAGGCGTATTCAGAAATTTTTGGTTTATTTTCTTTTGAAAAAGAAAAAAAAAGAGGGAAAAGTTAAGAGTTAGACACACTCAGTCTCTGGGTGTAGTAGTCCCTCCTGCAAAGGCTGTGTGCCCTAGCCTGAAAGGCCCGGACACTCAGTCGCTGTCTCAAGATGCACGTTTCACGAATAGAGCAATTGCAAAGTTATTAATGTTACTGTTTTGTTAATTTTTTTCTTTTCTCCCTCTCTAGTGGACAGCTGTGTGGTTCTTAAAGCTAGTTACACTGCAAAGGCAGGATAACTTCGTTTTTGGCTGATTAGTTTCTCTATAGTTAATTAATAGTTCTAATTTATTTTTATTTCTTTGTTTGGATACTTTCCCCTGGCAAAAGCCTCATTCCCTTGACCTGCCACATTGATAAGTGCACAGTTTTTTCAAAGTGGAGGAGAACAAGCAGGCCTCTCCCCCGGACATTCCTAGCTGTGCTCAAGCTACCTGCTTAAGGATCTTATAGATGGGAAAATTATTGGATACATTGAGCAAAGACTCAGGACTGAACAGTCACATGATGAATGACCCTGTGACCTCCACCGATGGATAGAATACTGATCCAAGAACTGTGAAGCATCTGAAAGAAAAAAGAGGGAGAAGTGTCTGGGACCCTTCTAGTCGACACCCCTCCCATGACCACCGTCACAGCAAATACAGCCCCCAAGCCCCGAGGATAACCCGAATGGCCCCCTCCATGAGGACACGACTGAAGCCTCTGTGTGACTTCACCCCTGACCACTGTCACAGGTCACAGACATTAAAGATAACTCGTCTGGTCCTCCGGCCACAAAACACAGACGTCTGCAAACACAAGTGACTCTCTCTCTCTGTGCAAAAATCAGAGAGCTCTGAAAACAACTCACTGTGTGTGTTTCGCAATGAACTATGAAAAGTGCTACGTGATCAATATCCCACAGCCAGCGATGTGGACGCCATGGACTAATACGATACAAGTGAAAAGTGAATACACTGGATTACCTGTGGATGATGCCTGTCGTCAGCTACCATCACAGGAGGAAGACTGATGTCTCTCCTGTGCCCGCTACAGGCCAGTTCTGCCCACAACATGCAGACCCACCAGAGACAATAACATTCTGGCCCCATCGTCCATCCCCTGTTTTGTTTTATTTTATTATTTGGCCCTGTGTTTCCCCTTTTGAATTTAGTTTTATTCAGACAGAGAGTAGATTATTTGAACTTACTTAAGTTATTGTCCTTGCCATTACAAATTAGATAACGAGTAGATGCTGTAGGTTAACTTAAAGCGGCTACAAGTAACATTTAAATATCTTTTAAACAGCCTCATGTTTCCTCTCATAATCATAAATTACCTTTAACAGCAAACGAGACCATCTGTGCAAAGAAAGACTTTTTTATATAGTTTTTATTACTGCATTTGATCTGGTCGTACACCCAGTCCGATTTTCGGTTCACGCGTGCATGCTCTATGGTCACATATCCGTATTGGTCGCAGATTTCAGTGCGGCGCAGGAACGCGATTTGAGAAGCCTATGGCTCCAGGTGAGGGAAGGGGAGCGGGAGCCTTGTTTGAGACAGTTGTTTGTTCATAATGACTGATAACGGGGCTGCACCATCAAAGAAAAAAAAGAAAATGCAATGAAGAAAAGCTAAAAGGGAGAGTGATAGGCGGGCGGGAGGGCGTTGCCAAGCAACGTATACACAATTTCACGCAGCGAACCTAGACTGCAGTGTTTACTCCTAAATGAATGAGCGGTAGCCTACTAAAACAAAGTTTACTTTGCCTGACCAGCATCATCAGATGACCATTATTCATCTGAAATAGTCATTATTTACAACATAAACACATTACCTCATCGTGATCCATACTAACTAACTGCCATCTCTCGTTCATTCGCTTGGTGTGAGGACACGGACTCGTTCAGCTCCGTGAGAGGTGACAATGCATCAACTCATTGCAATCAGGTGTGTTTAGCACTTACTGCCATTAGTTGATGCTGTGTCACCCATAGACTCACAGAAACGAAAAGAGTCCGGTGCCCTCCACACTTTCAACACACGGACACGCACCATATTGCTTCCTGATTATTTGAATCTTGCACTCCCTGCACGAGCTAGAAAACAGCTTCACGACAGCTGGCATCGTTAAAATACTACCGCTTTTGTTCAAAGGTGTCGCCAACGTGCCGACTTACTCGTAGTGGCTTTAATTGACCCTTAAAGCACATTAGGATACTTTTAATATTAGTTGCAGACTGTTTTTGTTTTACCCTTTACAAAAAGGATGAGCATTTTTTCGTTATGTTGTAGGTTTTTGAATAAATCCACGGGTTGTTTTTCTTTTATTCTATTTTGGTATCATTAAGGTTTTACGGTTGTCCACATTGAGGGACTTTAGTCAGTTCTTATTGAGGGACTTCAATAGGTTAAGTTTTTTCTCTTTCAGTTTTTTATTATTGTTTTATTGAGTTAGGTTATGTAAGCTAACTGACACCCCGCTGGCGCCCAAATCAATGACAACCTCTCCAGGAGCGACACGCACACACATACACATATACAGACTCACACACTCACACCACATGAATTGCTCCAAGGACATGAGAAGAGGGAGGTCATGAACCTTTTTCTGATGTCTGGAAAATTAACTGTTATATGTTTGTCTGTACTAATTGTTTGTCTCAAGCATTGTGTTGACCAGGTACAGCCTGCTGTGCCAGGAGCAACTCCTAGCAAGACTCCAGACCTACAGGTAGGAGAATAGGTGCGGGTCAAAGTTCACATTCACAGAGAAGGTGAGCTTAAACCCAGGTGGTGAAACAGGTACGCAGTAAATTGAACGTACTTATAAATAAATTATGTAAGTCTGGAGCTATTGACACCACTCACATTGTGCACCTTCCTCCACCGGCCTCTCCATTGAAGAGGTTAGTTAAATAAATTGCAACCAAGTGTTGGCTCTAAAAACGGATAAGTTAAAACTAATTGTCTACAAAGACAAAGCCGTAACCAATTTTTGTTAGAAATGTTATCACTGATTAAGTGTCCTGCCCTGTTTTGATAAGGCCCCAATCTCAAATTAAATGTATGCTCTGACTGTGCTCTCAGAGCCAATGACCCTTGATCACCTATATGGGTTTTTGAAATTGACGAATAAATCACCCTTAGTAAAGTTAATTCACCCTTAGTATGTGACTTTAGAAATGTTAACCCTTTATGTTTGACTCTGAACCCCCGAAGTGAAAGCTTATATGTGTTTTTGTGTTAGTCGTTTGAAAATCAATGTTTTGTCTAATATTGTGTTTCCCTTTTACTTTCCAGACTGAGATTAGTTACTGTTAACACCCACCACGGACTTGGAGATTTATGATTTTTGTAAACAAATTGAAACTAGATAAAATGATAAATGATGAAATGATACATTAATGCCAGGTGTGGATAATGTCATCTGTTTGTTTTTAGACCCATTCTAGGTAGGCTACTGTGCCATTTCAATTAACTAATGCCACTGGTCATGAAGGATTAGAATGTGTAAATGTTTAGTAAACTGAGTCTAATGTTTCCCTCTGTATCACTCATTGATTTCCCTTTCATTGTTGTCTATGTTGGTAATTACTTTTGTTGTTTAACTAGCACGTATTGAGGGTCTGATTTTTAGTATGTACCCAATAGTGAGTAGATGATTTACAAGAGGACTGGACTTGTAGTGCTTAGTCCCAACATATATTTTTCCTGATTAATCATACGTTAGAAACGTATGAATTGAGGGTTTTGTTAGAAAAATAACTCTAATTTGTATGATATTATAGCCAACCACATAATATTACATTACTCTTATATACTCAACTAATAGTCAAATACAATTATAACGTGACCTAAATGTTCTCATTTCAGTACAGAGCAGGAAGTGGAGAAAGGAGGAAAGTCTCAGGCCTTAGAAGAAAGTTTGGTGGATGGTACAGACCTGACTCATCCCAATTATTATAGATAAGAAGTAAATAGCCAAGGTTAGGAGCATAGTTTCACTTTTCACTAAAAGACGACGAGGTCAGGATTGGTCAGAGAAAACGCATGGCAACGAGATCAACCAACGAGATCAACCAATCAATAAACATTGTCAAGATATGATAAAAGACTGTTGTAGAGAGAGGACTTCACTTTTTTGTCCTGTCAAGATTGCTTGCATCACCTGTTCTGTGATATCACTTCATTAAAAACATCGCTCTTGAGAACTTTGAAACTTTTTCCTGTCATATTTTTTCTTCCATATATCCGAATAAACGAACACGGTTTTTTATTGTTATTAAGCGCCCCACAAGGTTATTCTACAGGCAAACTCAAATGATGATGTAAATGTTGACGTTATCAGTAGCAACTTTACACAGACCAATCCCATAAGTTGCATCTTTTTACATCCTCATTGTATCCATATGTCTCATGTATAACATCGGGTTCTATTTTTTTCCACACCATGCAAAGGGACTGAAACACCTTATTACAGTTTGTCTTCTTGACTTGGCATACCAATTGAATTGACTGTGACTGACTGAAGCCTACCATTTACACACACTAAGGAGATTAATAAGGAGCTCACGGGTCAATACATTTTTTATCAAAAGTATAACAGGCTGATTTGTATACCACAACAGAAGATGTTGTATCATGATTTACTGGGACAATCCAGGCACCTCCACGTCAAATCAGACATTCAGCCCCCCCCATGTAGCCAGTATAGTACCATATGTGTTTCATAAATGACATTTTTCCAACTATTCCACTGTGAGATTGGCAGTAGAATCCGGATCCTGCGATTGAATAGTCAATCCGTCAGACAATTTAGCTTATCCGTAGTTCTTACAGATAGGGGTCACACATGTGTGCCAGCTTCTGTCCAATTTCTCTTTTACGATGAGCTGACCTGTTATGTCCCCCATTCCAGTGCAAGCCCCTTTTTTAACCTCCACCTGCCCCACTCTTTCCCCTCCCTTTGCTCTGCTTGCGTTCACACTACTCTGGTTATGCCTGCTGCCTGCTCTGAATGGCTGCAGAGTATAGCCGCCCGCCATCACCATTTCCCGTGCTCATTGGCCCGCTGAGGTCACAGCTCACCGATATGATCAAAGAGAGATTTGAACCATCATCCCTCTGCTCATATTAGCCATTATCGTGTGCTGTGGACTGCACCTGCTTACCCCGACACACTTCCCTCTCTCTCTCCCCCTCCTCTCCTCTCTGCACACTGCCTTGGCTCTCATTTCTCTCCAGCCTGCTACTGCTCCACCCATGTCTTTCTCTCCCTTACAGTAACACCTCTTTTTCTGATCTAACCTTGCAACGCTTAGAACATGATAGAAACTTTTCAAGGATGAAGTACAAATAAAGCACGATTCTTTTAGGACACCTTTCTGACATATTTTGCAGACACATTGCGGGGAGTGAGGAGCTGCCTGTACACAGACTCCTGGTGCTACGACTGAAGAAAGCCCTCAGCTGAGCGTAACAGATCACAGGAGGCAAGGACACTATATTGCCTCTAAGATGTAGGAGAGGTTTTCTTTTGGTTGCATGTCTTTGGCTTTGTGTGTGTGTGTGTGTGTGTGTGTGTGTGTGTGTGTGTATGCCCTGGTGGTTTCTTGTAGTGAGGGCATTTCTGCAAAAAGAGGACATTTTGTCTGGTCTGGGGCCTCATTTCAGTAGTGGTGTTGGCCATAATTTCTTGGTTATGACATCACTATACTGGTAATTGCTGAGATCTGGCAACACATCAACATTGTTACAACACAGCCTGAAAGGATTAAAGAATGAGCAGTTAGTCAAGAAGACAGGTTGTTAAACACTGGTTGTATAAAGTATTCTACTCCGATGAAAGACCAAAAGTGAGCAAATGACATATACTGGCAACAACAATAAACCAATGCAGAGTGGGCCAGGGCTGAAGTCAACACACGTCTTGGCTGTGAGGTCTTGAGACATATCCAAAATCAAGATGGATCAGTCCCAAGTCAAGACCTACACACACACACACACACACACACACACACACACACACACACACACACACACACACACACACACACACACACACACACACACACACACACACACACACACACATAATCAAGTCATGATGGAATAAGCCACTGTAGCCATTGTTAGGCTAACTTTACTGGTGGTCTGATGACAGTTAATGCTAATGTTAGATGTTGCCAAGTTTTGAATCATTTTCAAAGATATTAAGGCTACTTAATATTGGATGCAAAGAGTTTGTTACCATGCTGACACTGTTGAGGGCTTTTTTCATGATATGTTTGCATAGTGAATAATTTAATGATAGCCTCTTAGCTAACATTAGCTGGCTAAAGCACATTAATTTAACTTTCTTAATTTGTTTTGTCCAAAGCCTTTTTATTGGAAATGACTTGCTATCCTTATTATGTTTAACACATTACCTTCCTGACAATGGATAGACCTTGAATCAATTCAACAGTAGCCTATCCTGTTGGTAAAAGATTAATGTAGCCGTGTATGGAAGTAAATGAGTGTCATCGGATTTTGAAAATAAAAAGCCATTGCATTTTAAGCACTGAATATTTATGCATTGAAATAACGTATCTGAATTTTTTGCCTCTGAATTTAACTCATTACATTTTAAACAATTAATTTTCACCTTTATTTTACAATGTTCTCAAATTCAAAATCAAATATTCAACGTTAAACAATTCAATGTGCCAAATTCAACTGCAAAATCCCATGTATGAAATTCAGAGTAAAACTTTGGGGACCCAAGGAAGAGCAATCGATCATAGATGCTAGATCGCGTTCAAACAAAAAGAGCCAGTGGGAATATATAGGGAAGAATATAATGGCTAGCATATATATAGAAACATGTTTGTACTCACCGAAGCACCCTCTTTACTTGCGTTGCCGTTTGACATGGCTAACACCTGATTTGCTTTCCTGCATCAGTCAGGGGTATTCAAGGCAACGAGCTAATATTCCCACTTGCTCTCTTTGTTGAACGCGATCTAACATCTATGATCGATTGCTCTTCCTTGGGACCCCAACATTTACTCTGAATTTCATACATGGGATTTTGCAGTTGAATTTGGCACGTTGAATTTTTTAACGTTGAATATTTGATTTTGAATTTGAGAACATTGTAAAATAAAGGTGAAAATTAGTTGCTTAAAATGTAATTAGTTAAATTCAGAGGCAAAAAATTCAGATACATTATTTCAATGCATAAATATTCAGTGCTTAAAATTCAATGGCTTTTTATTTTCAAAATCCGATGACACTCATTTACTTCCATGGCCATGCACATAATGGACGAAACCTGATATTTGGGATTGAAATTTTAGTCAAAGTTATTTTAGGATAACATACGTTAGCCGAATGGTAGAGATGGCCCAATCAGGTTGAGTTAAATTGAGCACCCCTCTCAATAAAATATAGTGACTCAAAATGTGCTCTACCAAACGGTTGAGCAGGCAGTTAAAGGGTTAAAGTCACCAGTCATTGGAGATAAAGTCAGAGTCTTTTCTTTGTCAACTGGAGTCATTCATATTATTCCTGCGTTCCAAATCACATAGTCTTTCTTTTTACTACACTACATATCAAAGTACAGAAGAGTTTTAGGGCCACGGGAGAGAAAAAAAAATCAGATAAGGAAGATTTTTTTTTCATTATGTCGAGAAATGTCAAGAATAAAGATGAATACTCCAAAATGCTATTGGAGTTAGTGGGGCATCTATGTATTTTCAGCATACTGCAATTGACCTGCATGTATTGGGACATCTTAAATCTTTGCATACTAAATAGTAGGGAAGTATGGGGATTGGAACGCAGGGTATTTCTGCCTCAGTTCCAGGGCATGTGACTCTCCTCTGGCAGTCAGATAGAGCCCTCAAACAGGTGTGTGCACCAATGTGTTTCCAGTGCAGCTCACTCTCTCTTTTATTCATACTAGTAGCTGTGGCTCAATCTGATGATGTAATAATGGCTAACTGCTTTGTTGCGTCATTGTGTTCCCTTATCCTTCTGTCATTCCAGTCTTTGTGTACGTGTGTCCAATAACAGTTGATGCGTTCAGAGCATAAGCATCTGGTTTGGTAGCACCGCTCCACTCTCTATCAATTATTCAGCCCAGTCTGTGTTGTTTCTCTCTCATCATCTCATGCCTCTGTTTGTTAGAGAGGCAGGTATCCCGCTCTATTCCTCTTTTTTCTCCTCCTCTGCTTTTCTCCCTGTTACCTGTCAGGTACGCTGCATGACACCAAGGAAAGAGAAAAAAAAGGGAACAGAAACTCTTAGACGGATAGAGTTTGAAAGATAACACACAAGTAAATGAGTGTATTGACTAAAACATACCAGCCTCTCTTGGGGCACCTTACATCTTACCCACTACCAAAAAGCAAGAACGTGCATTGGCACACACAGGCATACACACAAGCAAACAGACTCCAAGGTCAACCAGCATGGAGCTGTGCTGCAACTCATTTGCACAGCCGTTGACACGCTTGATGGGAAGGCCAGCGGTAATTAATTACAATGCTCCACAATGTGTGTGAATGCAAGGAGAGGTTACGCTGGTAGAATACTGGTAGAATGTGCTTGGTGTGTATTTGAACATGTGTGCACTGAACTCATTTCATTGCCTGGCTTTATTGTTTGTGTGCAGAGGCTCCACTGTGAGCTCGGTATGGGATGGGGATATGTCTATGGGCCACACAATAATTACGGGTAGGAATGGGAAGTGTCTAATGTGCTCTGGGGAGGTAATTGACATTGATTTATGTTGCCGAGGACCATGGAGGGGTTCTATCATTACAGGCAGACGGCAATCACAACTCTGTATCATTAGGCTAGGGGTGTGTTTTTGTGCATGCTCGTAAGTGTGTCTGTGTGTGGGTAATACTGTGGGATTTTTGACGATGGTCCAAGCATGGAAACGTCACACATAATTAGAGAGAGCTGACAGAGACCCCCCCCCTCACACACACACACACACACACACACACACCCTCCACCCCTCTCAGCCTTAATAACCAATGTTACCTCGCTGTCAGGCATCCTGTCTTACACATATATACATGTACATGCAAAACAAGCAAGCACAACCTCACACGCTGAGACACATTTGCACAGTGCACCCCCACACATTAAACAGTACAAAATGATGTGGGGTTTTCTCCGTATCTGCTACCAAACATTACATGTCCATCCCCGCGCACAGGGACAAAACAGTGATATAAAAGACGGGCGTAGTAGGACAGAGAGAGAGGGATAGAGAGATTAGACCTTCGAAGGAGAGGGAGTCGAAGGGAGGGATATGTTTTCACTCCGTTCCAAGCCACTTCCCCATCGAGAGAAAAAGAGGACCTGGACAATTAACCACAGAACAGAGAGCATGCTGGGTAATTAGCGAGAAGTCAAAGCTAGCATTCCCCTTGAGCAGACAGACACACACACACTCTCGCATCCAACGCACACACACACACACACACACACACACACACACACACACACCCTTCATTTTCTCATCCCTCACAAACATGTGGTTGCATAGGACAGCACTCTGAGAATCATCATCAGAGGTGGAGAACAATTAACGGACTGCGGCTCAGTATGAGACTGATCTGACAATGAAACAGAGGGTTCAGGAGGGGAGCAGGCTTATGGAGGCTGGCAGGACAACTGTTCCCTGGCTACAATTGTAGGAAATAATAATGGCAGATGGATGCAGTATAATGGGCACTGGTGGGCAGACTTTTGCCTTGAACAAAGATGAAAAATGCAAAGAGCAAAATAATTAAATTAATAAATAAGAGAATAAAATGTAGCAATGACTATCCAGATATGTCGCAGATATTTCTTTCTCCCCAAATGACACCTTGTTTTGGGAATGGTGGCAGCAGTCCCAGACGACAAATAGAATTAATAATAATAAGTTAATTAACTTATAGTTAAAAATATATTTCATAAAAATGTAATAAAATCAGGCGAAATAAGGGGCAGCTGTCACTTTGAAGGACCTCTTGTCAAATTCTACCTCTGCAGAGTACCTTAGAGTCAGACAGGCTCTGATAAGTGTTGTAGTTTTAGAATATTTTACATTCCGAATCTTGAAAGTCCTGTGTCACAACCATGATATGTCAACACTGACTTACAATTTCTGAAGAAGTTATTTGAAATCTTTTGATCATTTTATTTTCCTGAAGTAGTTCATACTAGCTCCTAACATCAACAGAGAAACCAAATGGCTACTAGAAAAATTCCATTTGTTATGTTATAGAAACGTTAAATATGTCAACACCGTCAGACAGGAAATCTGACGGAGTTGACATCTGACGGTGGTGATAGGCCAATGACGGTAAAAAAAACTAAAGCTGGGAGGTTGTGTCAAAGCTTAGCTCAGTAGCTTAGTATATGTTGGATACAAACATGTCATTTAATTTGCCTTAACATAGGGTTTGTATTTTTTCAATATTGCTCTCTGTTTTGTCCCACTTCTGAAGAATCACTGTTATAACACACAGACACCAAGCAGTGGTGCTACATCACTCCAAAATACACACGCATAATGAGTAAGGCGATTGTTTAAAGCATCATGGTGAAGATTAGATGCATCAGGATCTGATCTGATAACTCTCAGCCAGTGATTGATTGATCACAATGGGCACATTCCCGTTGAAATAATTAATCTGAGCAGCATGTTGCAAGGTCGGCTGAAATGAGTTTGATAATCAGCAGTTGGACACACGGTTCATGTCTTTCAGGAAGTGGATTATTAGCAAAGTTTGGCTGGTGGGTCATATGGTTCTCAGGAGCATCCCCAGTGGGCTTACTAACACTATGGCAAGTGAAAATAAGTATACCACTTCATCAAACGTCATGGAGGCAGCGGTTACATTTCCAACACAGGGAGAATGTGTGTGTTCCTCCAGGTGACAAAATAATTTCACTCCAAGGTCACCTTGGTATCTGTAATGGAGTGTGTGTTAGAGTCCCAGTTGTTATGGAATTAGATCAATTAGATTCAAATGTCAAATTCAGTGAAATGGGGTTTGACGTGAAGTCTGTTTAATGCTCAGAAGTTCTTTTCATTTAAACATCCACAATGAAATGGGCAAACAAAATGATCAAAAGAAACAGAAGGGCTTCTGAATGGACCTTGTCGTAATGCTTATTATATATTTCCTAATATACAACATCAAAGTGCTAAAATCGTACTTATTTTTGGTGTTTCATTACGCCTTAAAATGAATTCCTGAAGTTAGATTGCAGTAAAACAGGTATTAGAGAGCTCAGTTTGTTATTTTCCTTGTACTTCTCTTCCACCCCGTGTGGTTGCCACAGGTAGCCTGTCTGTATCTGTCTTCACAGTAATGCATTTGAAAGTCATTTATGGAACACAGGCCCGGCCTCCGCTACTCCTAGCAGATAAATTGAGATGCTGCAACCTTTCTCAGTGATATTATTTCTCCCCTAGAGCTGCTGCCCACAGCGGGGCGAGCAGGGGAATGTCCTGAGATCACACACACAGATTGAAACTGGCATCAACTAGCCTAGAGGCGCCAGGGGAGCGTTTGGAAATCAGGTGCTTTCGCCGCAAAATGCTGCAACACATTCATGTGCACATGTACACACATGTGGGCTCCCATGCACACTGAGAAATATATTCTTTCTGTCTGTTTATTGCGCACACATACACACACACATACGCACATGCATGCACATGCACACACACACGCACACACACACACACACACGGTAGCCATCCAAAGTCATTTATCTCACACTGGTAAATGTATCCATGTTCGACTGGCTCCAATCTCCCTCCTCTGCCTTTCTATCTTCTCTCATACACACTCCCAAAAACAATCTCCTTCAATCACCAGCTCTCTCCCTCTGTATCTCTCCCTCCTCCACCGTAAACCATTGCTCTCTCTCCCTCTGTATCTCTCCCTCCTCCACCGTAAACCATTGCTCTCTCTCCCTCTGTATCTCTCCCTCCTCCACCGTAAACCATTGCTCTCTCTCTCTCTCTCTTCCCTGTCTTCTATTTCTTTTCTATATCACTCCTCGTCTGTTTCTTTCTCTGCCAGTCATTCAGGCTCTGGGGTGTTCTCAGGTGATCAATCTTCTGGAGCTGTCAAGCCACAACACACACACACACACACACACACACACACACACACACACACACACACACACACACACACACACACACACACACACACACACACACACACACACACACACACACACACACACACACACACACACACACACACACAAACACACACACACACCAGTGGACAGCAAATGCCAACATTTGCATATGATTACAGTAGGGACTAGGGAGCGGACCGAGCAGTAGCGGCACTGTTGTGTGTGTGCAAACATCCACACATCGCACACAATCAAAGCCCTTATATGTGCACATGTCCCCATCATCTCCAGGCTGCTGGCTATAATGAGATGGAGGCCGGGCTGTGCCAGCGAGCCATGGATGGTTTGAGTCTCTGGCTCTGACCCAGTCACAGGCTTCAGCTGTTCCAGCCAGCCCACCCAGCCTCCGCCATCAGCCTGCCCACAGAGGAGGCACCGAGCTGGGGCTGGAGGGAGGAGCTGTATACTCTGGGCTCTGTTAACTGCCACAGGCTGCCAGTCTGTGAGCATGTGTTGCCTTGTTTGAATCCGTAAAGATGGCATCACAGTCGGCGTGAAATTTCTTATAACTTTACTTTTCTGAACCCACACTAAACAGATCTAACGTTGTCAATCATATGCATCCCCATGGCAACACAGCTATAGATAAACAACTGCCATTGTAAATTGCTCCTATTTAAAGACGTAGATATTCTCTTTTCTTTTGACACATGGTGCATACTGGTGGAAAGCACAGGCCTATTCAGTGGGGCTGAATTAAACATGGCCCGGGCTTCATAAATACTGCACAGGGCCGGCACTCTGGGGAGCTCCTCTGGACCACCAGAGCTGGGAGCCACCGCGCCCAGCAGGAGAAACACAACTACAGCTGAAAGAGTAAATGCTCACAGAGCAAGTGTGCCGCATGCTAGCATAGCATGTAGGCCCTCTCACCGCAGGCCTCATGAATAGTAATACCCTGCATGAATGCTCTGCTTGCCTGGTAAGTGTTATTTGTGTACTGGCAAAAAGTGCGTGTGTAGTATGTGTGAAATGGTTTGTATTTCCTGCTTTCCACACTCCAGGTTGCATGAATAATAGCTTTGCCACATGGCAGCTTTGTGTATGCGTTGTTCTTAGGGATGAGGTAGAAAAGTGCATTTGAGTAGCTCACTCTTGTGAATCAGAGGCCAAGAGCAATTTTCTTTTGGGTTAAGCGGTTGGTATATTGGCTTAGAAGGATGGAGGAAGACGCTCAGTGACATGTATACAGAATGTTCAGTGGTATGGTGCTTTCACAGTGAATGTACTTTTTGTCTTATATAGGCCTACATCCATAAAAATAATGAAAAACTACATCTATCTGCTTAACAAATACGCTGCTCTGAAATGTCTATGAGACTCTCAGGGAAACCAATGCTTTTTACATAGTTATACTCAGTCCACACATTGTCCCTTATGTTGTACATGTTTCAATTTCCTCATTTACTGTTTATTGCACATTGTAAATAATGTTCTTCATAATGCAAATGTTCAATGTATTACTTTCTATACAGTTAGATGTTGCCTCACAATTCATTTATTGTATATGTGACTTATCTTATTTGATCCCTTTGTACGTATTGCACCTTGGCCAGAGACAAACGTCATTTCAATTTCCTCTGTATTTCTGGCACATATTGCAGAAATTGACAATACACTTGACTTGACTTGAAAGGGTTTAACTTCTCCTTAGTACTGATCTAGGACCTTCATAACACACATCATGGTGCCCACTGTGACTATGAGAGGAGATCACAACATTTCACTGTCACATGCAATTTGCTGAAGGGAGAAGGATGGAAATACAATCAAAACATTGATGGAAAGATACAATTATGTTAGGTTGGGTGTTAATTCAGGGCCATGTCACTCCATTATTTAAAGGAGTAAAAAAAAATACAATAGATTGTCCTGGTAATTCCAACAGAATCATCATGATAAGTGGATAAGCACAGGGAGGCAAATTGAATTAGTGTGGGGACCTGATGTAAAATGAACACTTGAACTTTTGACTGGTAGACTGCATTCAATCGAATTCCTTCATTGTACTGTGTTTGGTGAAAGCATAATGAAAGTTGTGCAAGATGGTCTGCAACTCAGTGCGTTAGCGTTCCTTAGAATGTTTTAACCCAGTTCAAACTGTCTTGATGGAGCTTACCTTTGCCTGAGCCATACAGCCCAACATGGACATTTTAATTTAGCCTTAGCGATATAGCTAGAAGCCAGCAAGCTTGACAAACTATTGTGAGAAATCATTACTGTTCAGATGCTCTCAGTCTTAACCCCAGAGAAAGTCACCATGTCACCAAGCTTCCAGCATCATCTACAAGAAACATGTGAAGACATTTAGCCTCCCTCTTGAGTGACAAGATACTGTACTCAGTTATGATTCATTACTGCTCCACCCCCACTTAACAGTGAGCCAAGTCTTCATCTTTAGGGAGTTGTTATACTTAATAATCTGAACAGATTATATGATTACAGTTCTGTATCATGTCTACATCCTGGCACTTGTGTCTGACACCAACCCTCTGTGCTCACAGGACTGTAGTTAAAGCAGCATGGCCCTGCAGACCTCTCATTGATTGCCCAGGCTTACTCCAGTGCTGTGCTTACAGTAAAGTTGCTCTACAAATAGGCAATTAAACATGTCAACAGCATAAAAAGAGAGGAGCTCTGACCTGGTCTCCAGCGGGACATTACTGTTGAGCACCCAGCTGTCTTGTAGCTGGACAGACTCCGGGGTGGTGGGCCCATCTCCAGGGCCCGGGGCGGGGGCGTGGATGGGGTTGCGGCCCCCTCTCAGAGTGTTCCTGTTCAGGCTGTTGGCTGACTGGTGGGATAAGGTGTGGTGGTTGTGAGGAGGGGGCAGCGGAGGCCGTAGTGTGGACTGACTGTGGTGGTTGGAAGCCCCTGGAAGAAGAGACAAAACAGAAATACATTTTGAGTGCCACACGCTCTTTGTAGAAGGAACTCAAAGAGAGTGTGCGAGATGAAGCCAGAGAAGGATTCCATTCACAAATGATCAAATCAAAATAAAGGAAATGAAATGATTTTTATATCACCAAAACAAGTAAAGCCTTTTCAGTGAGCAGATGGTTTCATGAACATTTCGTTATGTGCTACATTTGTGTCAGCAATCATTTTCCCAGAGTAAGTGTCGTGTGTTCTAGATGTTCGATAGCTTACTTTAGAAGGACATTTCAGCTGAAACATGAAATTTGATAATCAAGTTGTCGCTCTTTCCTTCCTATTTTTGGTATGTTTCTCTTGTCTTTTTAAAAGAAAACATGTTCTTCCACTCTTGCTCCTCTTTCACTTTGACTCCTGCTTTCTTTACTTTTTCAAAACTGTGTGTGTGTGTGTGTGTGTGTGTGTGTGTGTGTGTGTGTGTGTGTGTGTGTGTGTGTGTGTGTGTGTGTGTGTTTGTGTCTGTGTGTGTGTGTGTGTGTGTGTGTGTGTGTGTGAGCAGTATTAGAGCACTCAGCGCAGTGTGTGCCCTCATATCTTGCTCTCAGACTTGGGGGAACATATCAGCGACAATCCAATAGCAGCTCTTCCAGTACTGAGCTAATGGACTCACACAAGAACACCCCTTCACACATCATATTTATATGGCCTTCTTCTCTCTCGCTCTCTCTCTGAATCAATGGGGGGTTTGAGCCCATCTAGAACATTTCATTTTGTGTGTGTGTGTGTGTGTGTGTGTGTGTGTGTGTGTGTGTGTTGGTTCATAAAGAAACATCAATAAACCAAATACTACAGAGAACAGGAGAGCTTGACACAGATGTAGCACTGTGTGTGCATTAGCATACTTTCGGGTGACATATTGACAGGTGCTTGTTTTCTAAATGCACAGCGGATCAGGAAGAAGTAAATCACAAGTTTAAAGAAAAACATGCAGGCCCCATTGATGTTACACTTGGCTTTGAATTCTGGCTTTACAACACAGTTTGCTGTTTCCTTTCATCAATACTACACACCATCGCACCCTCATCATTATTTTACACACCTGAACGTGGAATACATTATAGTGGCTTGTGTTTGTTTCGCACATTGCCTTCCTTTGCAGTGATCAAAGCCATGGAGTAAAGCGCACACATACGCGCGAGGTGAGAACAACAAAGGGACTGCTTTGTCAAGCTGTGCGATCACATGTGCCCCACTCCATTTGTCATCTCCTCTTGAGTAAGATAAGAAAACAAACGGAGAGGAGGAGAGGAGAGGCCAGCAGTGGACGTGTCACACTCTCCTGTCAGCTTCCTCTGCTTTGATATCTGCCACGGGAGTCAAGACATTCCTGAGAGGTAAAACATTATAGAAAATCACCACAGCCACGTCACTCACATAAACACATATGGACCTGCAGTCCCCTAAATGTCTCCTGGCATGCATCCCTGTTCCCCCATTTCCCTCATCTTAGATGGGTGTTTATAGGTGGAGATAGCGGAGATAGATAGATAGATAGATAGATAGATAGATAGACAGACAGACAGACAGACAGACAGACAGACAGACAGACAGACAGACAGACAGACAGACAGACAGACAGACAGACAGACAGACAGACAGACAGACAGACAGACAGATAGATAGATAGATAGATAGATAGATAGATAGATAGATAGAAAGAGGGGCAGCCAGCTCCTGTGCAACTCTAGCTGTTATGTTGAGCTGTTAGTAAGGTGACCTGATTATACTGCAGGTGTCATGGAACAGAGGAACAGATGCTATTGAGAAGAAGAGGGAGGGGCCTGACCTCTGCTACACTGGAGACACACACAACATCTGTACGGACATGCAAAGATGCTCTAGGGAGGAATAAACACACACACACACACACACACACACACACACACACACACACACCACACACACACACACACACACACACACACACACACACACCAGCAGAGGCTTGCAGAGTTTCTTGTACTCTCCTCCTCCTTCCTTGTCCTATTTTCTTATTCTTAAAGATTCTCTCTCCCTCTTTCTGTTTCATTTTCTTTGTGTCCTCTGTGGAGAAGATGCCAAGCACTTTGAGATAAACTTTGTTTAATAAATACATTTGACTCTGTTTTTCATTTCTCTGCAATCCCCCTATACATCTGAAAGAACTCCTACTACACTATAGTATCTGCTTGAACATAACCTTTTGCAAAGCATTGAAACAATGCAGAAAACACAGAGAGCCTTATACTGGGAGAAAGGAGCTGGGCCGCATGCTAGCAGGAAGAAACAGGCCGAGCAATGCAGACAAGTAGGTTCTCCTATGCTCACACACTGCACCGCTGTCTAGCATGTTTAGATCTACAAAGAGAAATGCATGTGTTTCACCTTTGTTCACTTTCCCATCAGAAATATTAAAGCGTTTCTTTTGCATTAAAATTTGGATGAATAATATATGGCACACCTTGAATGGAAGAGAAATACATGTTTTTTTTTTGTTGCCTTAGTTTTCCATGAACTGCTGTGGCAGGGTGTATGTGTGTGTGTGCATGTATGTGTGTGTATGTATGTGTGTGTTTGTATGTGTGTGTTTGTGGATGAGCATGTGTGTGTATCTGCACTTGTAATCACCCTGAACCACAGGGACAAAGTATTGTTCAACCCTCCAGCCGTTCCAGAGTTACACAGAGACCTAGTAGTCACAGACTCACAGCTGCTTCATGATGTCATAAAGATTTGAACATTTCCCTTCGGATAGGAATTTGTTAGCCTCATAGCATAATTGCCTAAATCATATTTACTCTACTTTTACTCTACATCTACTCTATTCTACATCTACTCTACTCTACTCTACATCTACTTTTCGTTAGCATCATAGCATAATTGGCTAAATCATATTTACTCTACATCTACTCTATTCTACATCTACTCTACTCTACATCTACTTTTCGTTAGCCTAATAGCATAATTGCCTAAGTCATATTTTAAGGGTTATAGAGTAGGGTAAAGTAGATGTAGAGTAGAGTAGATGTAGAGTAGAGTAGATGTAGAATACAGTAGATGTAGAGTAAAAGTAGAGTAGGGTAAATATGATTTAGACAAGTATGCTATGAGGCTAACGAAATAGTACTGCAAATAATTGTACGCCTTTTACTCTCTTTACAGTATGGTCATGTTAACCTAACTGAGTTGTTACACATTAGAAAGTGGTGGTTTTATTTTACTCTTCATTTAAACAATATTCGCTAAAACCATTGTAAGAGATTAATTTTTCATTGTATAATCATATGCTCCTTATTTAACATGTTGTTGTGAAATATGTACTTTCCAAAGAATCCCATGACCTGGCTGACTGAGGCTGTCGATTCCCAGAACAGGCAGGGAATGCTGATAAACAGGAAGTTCCCAGTATCATTAATCATTAGCAGACACGCACACACACAAGCTTGTAACCAACATTCAATGTGAATAAAAGGCAGACCTTGAGAGAGGAACGG
>CM049402.1:1972500-1995000 GCA_026929865.2 Hyperoplus lanceolatus
CTTTTTTTCATATTAATATTATTAACTATAGTAATATATATGGTGTTACGGGTCCATTTCGACCCATATATATTTATTTCAAGAAAAGAGCAACAAGCCTTTTATTACAGCAATAGAATTCCCTGAAGCTCACATGATTGGGAGAGGAGCTGGCTGTCTGTGTTGGCTGACAGTGCACTTGTGATTTCAGTTTTGGCTCTAATTATTGTTTTGCAAACTCTTATTTTATAACAACAAAGGTCATCATTTCCACAAGAGCATTTTATATTTTAGTGAAACATTTTTTAAATTTTTTATTTTGTTGAAATAGCGTTTCCTTAGGAAGTCAAAAAGCCTTGATGCAACCAACACAAGAGGAAGTTTAAAAATGTACTTTCTGTTGAGTGAGCCACAAAAGAAGTAGTAACAAATCATCTAATTGTTCTGGGGACATTACATTTTAATTTTAATTCATACAAGCACCAAGAACAAATGATGTGCACTACTGCCATATTATCCAAAATACAGTATATCCTATACCTCTGGAAACACATCAGTTAAAGAGAGCCTGTGTAACTTTTGTTGAACAGCTTTTGCTGCCATAAGTGACAATTATGAGACTACTGATATATTTTTATTGTCAGCACAATGAGACAAGATTAAAAAAAAAAAAAAAATTATATCCCCCTCTACCAAAATCATAATATCCACAACTTGCTGTTACAGTTTTTACCTAATGCTTAAACACTAATAGTGGTTGCTAGGCCCAAAGCATCATAACCTCTAATTTTGGTGACCATGCCCTAAACACAAGCACTAACCCTACAAACACAAAATAGGCTTTGCACTGTGTTTGAAATGCTGCAACACACTTCTTGCAAAACACTACACACAGTGTTGTACATAAGACACATTGTTCAAAAAGGAAATCTCCTGCAATCCTTGGGAAAACACATCTATTTAAAATACAAAACACAACTAAAATTGCAAAAGCACACAGATTCACACACATTAAAAATAAAAAATAAAGCTAATTGAATACCAATCAGTGTGAGCCTTAGCACTACAAATAGACTTCAGGTGAGCTCAGCTTCTTTGTGAGACAGTAAGAGTCAGGGGAAGAGGACAAGAGAGAGCGGCAGGAGGACAAGAACAAAAAGGCAACAGACGGAGACACATACAACAGGGACACTATGGTGGACAATGTTATAGATCATGGCCTATCAATATAAGAGCCTGGGCAGAGAGTGCAGCCCAACTACACAGTAGCTCCATAATTAGAAGATTTATACTGGATATCAGGAATATTTTTGCTGTTGCTTCTCAAAGGATGACATTGCATGTGATGTCGATGAGGCGATGTAGCCAGACGCAAGCGTGAGGCGGTATCCTAAGGGTTCATAATCCACCCGCCCCATTCCTTACAACACTGTTTTTTTTTCTCGTAACTGTTTCAGAGTTTACAGTATAGTAGTGATACACTGAATTACTTCTTGAACTGCATCCTACCTATTGGTTTTTTGTTTGCCAAAACCATGACATTGCAAAATACACTTTTTTTTCAGAAGCTTTTTTATTTTTATTTTCATATGTCTAGATGAACTGTAGTGAATCAATCTTTCACAAAAAAAAATCAGTATGAGACTTTTAAAGTCAAAAACCATCCAAAGTACTGAATACAGCTGTGTTTTGCATAAAGCACATCTGAGTGTTGTTGCTGCTAGGAAAGAGTCATTCAAAAGTGCATG
Source organism: Hyperoplus lanceolatus (assembly GCA_026929865.2). Classification (NCBI taxonomy): domain Eukaryota; kingdom Metazoa; phylum Chordata; class Actinopteri; order Uranoscopiformes; family Ammodytidae; genus Hyperoplus; species Hyperoplus lanceolatus. The sequence goes on from CM049402.1 coordinate 1,974,228, forward strand.
TGTGTATTGTTTTGATGCTAAAAACAGTTTTGAAATGGGATTGTTAGGTTTTGTTTCAAGAGTTTCATTTTGCCGTATAAGTTCGAAGATTATCTCCATGTGCTTTGTCCTATTCGGCCTGTGTGTTAAGTTTTGACACAGTGGACCAAAGTCTGCAACATGTGTGTAAGCAATCGGCAAAAACTGTAAACAATCACCATCCCCCATAAATCTCCAACTAGTATTCTACCATCTCTCAACATGTTACTATTATGTCCCTGTGCTTTGATCCCCAGCCTGGCAAAACAAAATAAAATGCTACAGAGGAACGCAAGAAAGGAAGAAAAAAGGCAGAAAACAAGATGTGACATTAAATTGAAGCAAAGGATGGCTGGAGCTTTTTACCAATTCAACCACTAAATCTGATCAGGAAAGTAGACACGTGATGAGGTAATGGGGTGACGGATGATATATGGACGTATAAATCACATGAATGGCAAAGGGGATGGATTCAAATGGATGGATGGGTGGATGGAGAGCTGGCTTACCGGTGGAGGAGGGCTGATGGGCGCGGAGCATGTATGAGTCATCCAGGTGTTGCTCCAGGTGAGAGTGGCTGTGAGAGTTTTTGTCCAGCAGGGGAACCTGGCACTCCCTGATGGGCGGGGCCGGGCCGGGGGAGGGGTGGTGAGGGGCGGAGGACGGGACGGACGGAGGGAGAGGGCGACCTGGAGGGAGGGAGGGAGGGAGGGAGGACAAAACAGATGGATATGACTGACAAGTGATACACAGAAGTGGTGCAACGGATCAACCCCCATGGTTCGGGGCACACGTAATCCGCGGGTTGGGTGAGTATGCGAGAAAAAAAAGAAAAAGCCGGCTTTGTTGTTCACGTGATCGGCGATTGTGTTATAGTTAGTGGCGATCGTAGCGCAGAATCTAGAACTACTGTAGGCTACTGACGAAAATCACACAACAAATTGTGTAGTAGTAACAAATGTTATTCACTTAGGCTATATTTGGCTGCTCCACCTTAAGGCAGCCCAGCCAGGTCAGGACAGTTTAGTTTCAGGTTTGTTTTCATTTCAGTTTCAAACAGCTGTGTGCATCAGCTGATCGGCTAGTGGCAGCAGGAGCCAGTGATGATCACTCAAAACAAAACGATAAAATAAAGCTATGGCTTCCTCCCTCTATCTGTCAGTATTTCTCTCTCCACTGCACACTCAGTCACTACTATCCATGGTGAAAGGAAGCAGGATTATACCTCACTTAGCCCTTTAATTTGTTTTTCAATATAATATTTCAATATTCTATTTCAATTAGCCTTTGTGGACACAGGCTATTTTATAATTCACTGTGTATTTTTGAAAAATAAACGACAAAGGTCATTGAAAGCAAAGTCATATTTGTCTTGTTATCTTTGCCTTTTGTATTGTTGTTGATCCAAAAATGATCCGATCCGTGACTCAAAAACCATGACACGATCCCAACCGTGAGTTTTGTGGTCCGTTGCACCCCTAACACACAGTAGGGCTGTGCTCACATCGCTATGGCAATATATCCTGATATTTTAATTCCGTGACATCTGTATCGTATTGTCAGCTCCAGTATCGATATTTTAGAGAAAAGAAAGTCAGGTTTTGAACAGGTGGTGAAGTCCTTGTTAACACACGGCCCTGATACACACACACACACACACACACACACACACACACACACACACACACACACACACACACACACACACACACACACACACACACACACACACACACACACACACACACACACACATTTCACCTCATTCCTGTCTGGTTTATGTAGCCATGCAGATAGTGTTGCTTTTTTATTGGTCCATCATTTAACATAACTGTCATAACTGAAATGTCTGCCTCTGTCCCAATCCAATGGAGATGAATCAAAATGAATGGCACTTCAAGGTCAATTTATCATTGGAACAAGGGGTGCCCTTAGCTCAGTTGGTAGGGCGCCCCCCCCCCATGGGCCTCGGCCAGCAGCGGACCCGGGTTTGATTCCAGCCCGCGGTCGTCCTCTGCATGTCAGAGCCATTTCAACTCTGTCTCTACACTATGGTAATAAAGCACTACTAATAAAGCATAAAAATGCCCAATAAATATATTAAAAAAATTAAAAAAATCATTGGAACTATTTCTCCGTCAAATATACAGCGGCTCTGTGGAGTAGAGCAGCTAAAACACTGAAGGTTTTTGAAATAATATTTATTTAGTCTAAAATACATTTCACATTAGACATTAGGATGTGCAGAAATCTACCAAACCTATCTGCAGGACAAACCTATTTGTTTTAATTGAGTTGTCTTCACCCTTAAATAAACTATTGTCTGGGAGCATGCTCCTGGTAACATGTAAAGCATTGAGATACAAACACAAAAAGCTTGAGGGAATCTGGATAGAATCATCACACAGACTGGTCACCTAAATACATTATAATGTGACAAAGAGGGTTTAAATAATCAACGAAGCTATGCTTATTAAATCTTAGTTTCATCTTATTGATTTAGGGACGTTCATTGTTCTTATTCCATCCATACAACCACCATGAACAAACGCTGCAGGCACTCTGTCTTATGCTTCATCCTCCATGCCACTTGTTGGAGTCAACTCAGTATTTGCAACGCGATCGAAAAGATGAGACAATGTTCTTTCCTTTTAAAATGTTGACTTCAAAAAGCTCTAAACCAAACCAGTCTTACGCACGGTGAGCAAACTGTGTAGCTCCCATCAATAGCAGACTACAAACTGATAAGGTTACATCTCTTATCATTACACCTACAGTGATGTCATAACATACAAATCATAAAACATAGAAAAAATGACCTATTTATCATTATACATGACTAAATGATGCATGTTTAATCGTTTTAAACATTATGATTTTACATGAAATGACTGTTTTTATTCATTTTTAACAGAATATATTTATTATAAATCAATTATTTACAAATAATGTGTAGTACTGAGATATTATCCAAAATATATCTTACCTCTGGAAACACAACTATTAAAGAGAGCCTGTGTAACTTCTGCTCAACAGTCATCGCCACCACAGGTGATAATTAATAGAATATTCATCTAAAATATTTTGTAACATCAGCAAACGCACACACGAATGATGAAATCAGTGAACTGACCAATTAATGCCAGTTTAACATCAAATCCTCCTAGTTTGTCAGCATTAGCCACCATAAGCTAATGTCCAACACAAATCAAACTCCTGAGTGTGTTTAATTGTTCAAAAAATTCAACTTTTGGCTCAAAGAGGAAGAATGTTCTATTTCCTGCTTTGAATTTGACATTGCCCTGCGCTAAAATGAAACGGTAGCATACGACGTCAAGGAACCACGTTCACTGTACGGTTGTCCTTTACATGGGTAAGACAAAAGAAAGTTAACAGCCTAAGTCTTTAAATAGTGTGAGCCCTGGGACACGTGGACACAATCAGGCTGTCCCATACACCAGAGAGCCAGCACAGAGGGACAAAGACAATTCACTCTACTCTCCAAAGGCTTGGGAATCAAGGACGAAGACAAAGCTAATAAATTCTATTTAGAGACGGCTCAAAATATAGAATAATTATGTCTGCCATATTTGCAGCTCAATCAATCAACAACACGGTAGGAATGAGGCCACCGAGTCCAGCCAATCCAGCGAAGGTTATTACAATGACTAATTAGATAGTCCACCAAAAAGACTCTTTGACACACTGATAATCACTTATTTTTCTCATAATTCCAAATATGTAATGATAGCCCTGGGCGCCAGCTCTTTTTTATTTTTCAAACCGCTTAACAAAATAAAAGGTTTTGGTCCCTAGCTATGCTTGATCTTCACCTTCCACAGTTCAATTGTAAGGCGGTTGAAAATAAAATAGGCAAGCTCCCTCCTTCTTATTTTACCTACTTCATTATTCTTTCTTTTGCCAGTGAAAACATAAAGCAGTTAGAATTCAGCCCCATTCAGTGATCCCCATGTGCTTTCATCACACCTCCCTAATAAAGAACAAAGAGGGGCAGAACAAAGGAAGAGAAACTGACGAGACCTTAAAGAGAAGCTTAACATTCATCATCATATTATTCCTTTTCTCACTGACAGTTCCTCAGAATACAGATGTGTAGCGATTGTTATGTGACATTCAAACCCCATCCCATCACAGAGTATTGATAGAAATCAAACTGTGTAAAAGCCATGCCTTTTTTTAGGGGCTTGGTACCCCAACGGAGGAGTCCCGAAAATAGGAACAGCTTGCTTATTTTGGGACCCTAGTTTTGGCATTGAAATGGGAATAAAACCGGAGCTGAGCCACACCGAACCGAGCCACTGCGCTTGGTGGAAACAAGGGCTTTAGACGGTGGGACCATATTGCTTACATTAGGGCAACAGTACCTGGGTGAGGGAGGGGATGGGGAGTAAATGCAGACATCCTTTAAGTAGCAAAGTGGTTGGAAAAGGCTGTGTGGCCTAACTTGGCTTATGTATGCTGCCTGAGAATGCAGCACATTAATCATGTCCAAAAACACATTTGAGCCTAAGTGCCACTGTGGCTTTATAGAGATATATTTGATAGAAATGGAGAGGCAGAGTGATGCCTCTGTCCTGCCGTCCAAACACATCCCGCTCAGGGCTTTGCGTCATGGAAACCAGAGCTAGGATCGATCCACAGCCCCACAGTAACTACACCCCAGAGAGATAGCAGCCTTGTCTTCTGTTCAGGTATGTGTGTGTGTGTGTGTGTGTGTGTGTGTGTGTGTGTGTGTGTGTGTGTGTGTGTGTGTGTGTGTTTATGTCCAGTCAATCTCATCAGCGCAAACAGAGAAAAATGGATAAACAATGGCAAAGCAAAGAGTGTGGCGGAGAGGAGGGCAGAGGAGACAGGGAGAGAGACGGATGGAGGTCATGAGGGTGTAACCAGGGGAACGGAGAGAAATGAATGACTGGACAGGATCGCTAAAGCACAGTGGGCACAACTGAAACCACATGTGCAAAACTCTTAACACAGTGTGCATCACTAAAACCCATCTGTGCAATTCAGTTCATTTTGCCTCCAAAAGTCGCTCACAGCAACACAACTCTTCATACATGTCTCAAAACAAGCTCACTGGTGCAAACACTGGCAACATGTTACAATGGAAAACACACATTGACACACACACCACACAGACCTACAAAACACTAACAACAAGCAGCAACACATAAAAGATGAACTTTGATATTTAAAATCTTTGAAGTATAAATGATCTGAGTGATTTCAAATAAAACACTTTCATTATAAAATACTGTAAGAGTGACATATTTTAATTTGACCGTACCATATTGTTTAGGTAAAACAAGAGTGAATGAAAACAGAGCAATTTGATTCAGTATCTCATGGCCTGAGTGAGTCCAACCTGACTTGCTACACAGTAGCTCCATAACTAGGACATTTGGACTGGACAACAGGCAATATTTTTCCACTTCCTAGAGAATGGCATTGCATGTAATGTGGATAAGGCAATGTGCTTTTTGAAGCTTTTCTATTTTTATTTGTATGTGTCTAGATGAACTTTACAGTAGGCTAGTATATCAATATTTCAAAAAGTCTATATATTTTTAAATTCAAAAACCTTAAGAAGTTCTAAAAACATTTTTTGCATAAAGCACATCCACGTGCTGTTGCTGCTTTGAAAGAGTCATTCTAATGGGGCATGTGTGTCTCATCTTGATGCTAAAAACAGTTTTGAAAAGGGATTGTTAGGTTTGGTTTCAGAGTTTCCTTTTTCCAGGGCTGTAATACATACGAAAAACAAACAAAAACCTAAATGAAATAGAGTCTAATCTCTCATACAGAGTGGGTGAGAACTGTTAGGTCCCTCCCTATCTTCAGCATTGAGCCTCACATTTTACAGTGATAAACATCGTATCTTGCGTGTATTTAATTTTTCTCTGTATGGAGGTATGCAGCAAACCAGTCTGAGATTCAGTGGAAAGCCACATTATCCCTGACAACTACAAACACAGGAGAGTTCCTTGCCCTTCGATTTCTATCCTAGCGGAACAATTACGTAAAATAATAATTGTAATATTTTATTTTCAAGTTTCGTGCTTTTAGCTGAAATTCAATAAGCAATGTATTTTACATATTAGTCATATTATTGGTCATATTCTTCCACAACTTCAATAAGGTAAATGTAGAATCCAATATTTAGTTTTGAATGAGTTCCTAAGAGTTTTGAAAACAGTGTCTTAGCAACTGAACATTTTGCCAGAAATACACAGTGTTCTGCAGGTTGTTGTCTATGAATGGGAGAAGAGCTCTTGAGTTTTGGTCAATGTGGTTACTGTTTTACTGCATTTTGTGTGAAATGAATGAAAAATGAAACACAGTTAAGAACACATAGACTTCTGTAGTGCACACTGCGTTAAGAGTTTTGCACATGTGGTTTTAGTTGTGCCCACTGTGCTTTAGCGATCGGAAAAAACTGTAAGAGCTGTGGAGTCATCGCTCATATAAAATAATAATAAAGTCAAAAGTCAAAGTCCAAATTATTTCTACAGCACATTTAAAAACAACATCAGTTAACCAAAGTTCTGTAGAAGATACAATACAAAATAACATATAAGATACATGAGAAAAAAGTAAGGAGTGTCAAAGTCTCAACTTGTCTTAAAGACCAATGTAACAAAAGTGAGTCTTCAGCAGCGTATTAAACTATTCAACTTTACAGGGATCCAGGTTCTAATAATAAATACATCACTATAATACAACTCAAAGAAGGGGGAAAGCAATAGAGGAGGGTAATGAGGAAGGGATGAGGCAATAAGAGAGAAAGCCATGGACACATATGCAAGAAAATAAAGAGGAAAAAAGGCTATTGATCTAAATGTATCTATCGCTCAACCTCAAATGATGGCAGGAGGGATCTGGCTATTTGCATACTTCACAAGGACCTTTAATGAGGCTAGTGGTGACAACAGGCGATGAGAAATGTGTGTGTGTGTGTGTGTGTGTGTGTGTGTGTGTGTGTGTGTGTGTGTGTGTGTGGCGTGTGTGTGTGTGTGTGTGTGTGTGTGTGCGTGTGTGTGTGTGTGCCCCGGCATAGCTGGATACCTTTTAAGATTGTTTTATCGCCGCGCGGCATGTTTTTTATTGCACAATTTTGCATGTGTGTGCGTGAGCCTCTGCACATACGTCTGTGCGTATACGGCAGAGCGGTTATTAATACTTTAAATCACTTTAATTACAAAAAAAAAAGGAAAAATTGCACCAGTTGGCCAAAAGCAATTAAGGAAACTTTAATCTCCTTAGCAATTGTGCTGTGGGGCATCCTTAACTCAAGTCATTTCTGCCCGCTACATTTCTGGAAAGGTCAGTGGAAATTACTTTGTGTTATTAGAACAAAGCTGTGAACAATGAGCTCACGTGCTCTCCTCTCCTCCCCCAAACTATCTGCATACATGACTGAATCCTTCTCTTTGGCCCCGTCTCTCACTCTGTGACTCTACCGCTCGCTCACTTACCCTGCGTTCCAATACCCCCTACTATTTAGTATGCCAGAAAAAGATTTAGGATGTCCCAATACCTGCACGTCAATTGCAGTATGCTGAAATTACAGAAATGCCCCACTAACTCCAATAGCATTTTGGAGTATTCGCCTTTATTCTTGACATTTCTCAATATATTGAAAAAAATATCTTCCTTATCTGATTTTTTTTCTTTCCTGTGGCCCTAAAACTCTTCTGTACTTTAGTATGAAGTGTAGTAAAAAGAAAGAGTATGTGAATTGGAACGCAGGGGGAGTGTTGATTAGTGTGAAAAGAAGTGTATCATGGGAGAAAAACTAGGCGTCCTTAAACTGTGGCCGTGTATTAAAGGCATCAAGGGGAAAATGAGCCCATACTGCTCCGACTGATTTGAGACTGCATGGGGGATTGTATGGGTAAGTCAGCTCCAACCTTTACACACTATGTATGAACAGGCTGCTTAAGACAAGCCAACACGCAAGGTGATGACCCATCCCATGTGCTCCTATGAGCTGCTGCCTTCTATGAGGAGGTGCAGGGTCCCTGGATGTAGCCCTGGATGTAGATGAAATAGATTAGAAAATGTGTTCCTTCGTCAGTAAAACCTTTAAACAGCAGTTGAAGTAGGCTAATGTCTAGGTCAAGACCCATTCTTGAGACCATCTTTTGGTTTTTAAAACTATTTATTTATTTGTTTATTTATTTATTTATTTATTTATTTATTTATTTATTTATTTATTTATGTGTTTGTTTTCCCTGTTTTGTCAAGTGGTGCTTTCAGGAACCTTGCTGTGTTGTTTGTTCATTAGAGTAAATCTCAGTGTGTGTGTTGGTGCTGTCTATCTTTTTTTATGGCTGCAGCATGCGTGAGAGCCTAACCGCCCCCACACACATCCTGCGTCTACCTCTGGAGCGCGTTGCCTTACCTTACTGCTGCCTCTCTCCGACTTTTCTCGGACACACATGCAACGTCTCAGCAGCTGCTGCAGCAGCGCTGCTTCTAAAAGCCCTATCTTTCTACATAGAGTTTTCATAGATAATTCCCATTATCAATGAAGTTATTTCATGTCATCTATGATGCATATGATTTATATTGAGTCTGGACAGTAATCCGTGCGCCCCATTGCCATTTTCTTTCTTTTTTTTTGCCATGTTTTCGCTTGTTGGAAGTTTTATTTTGAAGGGGACACACCAGGAAATGGTGAAACTACAGCGAAAGCTGCCAGTAAGAAGTCAATATGACTCTCAGCAGAGTATTTCAAAAATCACTTTACTGATTTATACGGGAGAGAGAGAGAGGGGGGGGGGGTCGGGGAAGAAGAAGGCCGTAGACACAGATAGAGCAACGGAAAACTGTTGCGCTCATCATGATCTTTTTCATTTCTTCACTATATTGGATCTCTATATGTGTCATTTATCCAAAAATGAAATGCCAGAACTAATTGAAAATTAGGTTTTAAATCCCTCGGATTTTGATTGCACAATTAAATTGTGAAATAAAGGGATTATTCACGTATACGACTGATGGATGTTTTATTTTGAAATAAACACACCGGGTAAACGTGTAACTAGAGTGAATGCTGCTGGTATGACTGTCAGCAGAGTATTTCTCTATCAGTTAAAGCACAGAGACGCGAGAGAGACGCGCGGCTCTCAGAAAAAAAAATAGGCGAGCCTCCTGAGGTGAAGGGGAGCGTCGCTGCAGACGTGCCTCCGACGCGCCTCAGCAGTGCGTCTGAGGTTGGATGTGTGCTCGCTCTACGTTGATTTCACAGTCTGTGACAAAAAGTCAGACGCAGACGCGAGTAGACGCGCAGTAGAGGTAGGATGTGTGTGGGGGCCGTAAGCCAAATGTTCCACTCTGTGGAACAATAAGGTTTATCTTATCATATCTTGTTACAATGCAAACAGAGATGCAGTGTTCTTTAGTGTGTTGTGTGAGCAGCAGACTTTGAGTTGCCTGTATGAGTCATACTGAAGCAGCTTCACCTGTTGCTCTGCTACTGTGTGTCTCTATTCAATCATCTCAATATGAGTCTGCTACAATCCATTGTTTCTCCATCAAGTAGAACTATTCAGAGAGAATTGTGATATTTACCACAGTGAATGCACCATAATCAGTTTGGTTGTAATACACAGGAGTTTACAAGAGGTTGTTAAAACCTAGCTTTATTGTTTTCTCTGTGTCCCCCCTAACCCTAACCCACAGACACTCTGTCTCTGTCCCCCCCCACACACACACACCCTGTCTCTCTCTCTCTCTCTCTCTCCCACACACACACACACACACACACCCTGTCTCTCTCTGCCCCCCCACACACACCCTGTCTCTCTCTGCCCCCACACACACACCCTGTCTCTCTCTCTCTCTCCCACACACACACCCTGTCTCTCTCTGCCTCCCCCACACACACACACACCCTGTCTCTCTCTCCCCCACACACACACCCTCCCTGTCTCCCTCTGCCTCCCCCACACACAACACACACACTGTATCTCTCTGTCCCCCCACACACACACCCTGTCTCTCTCTGTCCCCCCTCCCCCCCCCACACACACACCCTATCTCTCTCTCTCTCCCACACACACACACACACACCCTGTCTCTCTCTGCCCCCCCACACACACCCTGTCTCTCTCTGTCTCCCACACACACACCCTGTCTCTCTCTCTCCCACACACACACACCCTGTCTCCCTCTGCCTCCCCCACACACATACACACACACTGTATCTCTCTGTCCCCCCACACACACCCTGTCTCTCTCTGTCCCCCCTCCCCACCCACACACACACCCTGTCTCTCTCAGTCCCACACACACACACACAAACACACGTGCACGCACACACACACACACACACACCCCGTCCCTCCGTCCGTCCATCTGTGTGAGGTGAGTATCGGTCGGCCCCGGCAGAGTGGAGCGACAGCTGGAGCCCACTCAGACAAGGAGAGACAAATTACCCTTCTAACGAGAGCCATTCATCATGTCTTCATCTCTACCTTCCCTCTCATCCCTCTCTTCCTCCTCCACGTCAAACTCAGCAGCACACCTGGACGGCCACTCACAACAACTCAAAGACTTTGCCCAAAAAACGCCACTTCTCTCTCCTGTTGCTTTTAGCTTGAGTCAGTCAGCCAGCAGCATGCCCTTCTATGGAGATGACAGGGGGAGAATGGAGGGATGACATGGGAGAAACAACCAGATAAGGGAGATGTGAAATGATGGAGTGAGCGCTGGAAGAGGGAGGAAGACGGAACGACACACCCACATGCTGGCACACGCACAGACTCATTAACATGGCTGCTGTCAGCACAGATGTTTGACTGAGGGGGAGCTGTCAATCAGGCCGTGTGTTGTGTGTGTGTGTGTGTGTGTGTGTGTGTGTGTGTGTGTGTGTGTGTGTGTGTGTGATAGTGTCTGACAGTGATCTGAGGGCTATTTAGCGATGACAGCTGCTGACACAATGGGCCCCATTTCTGTATTTATCTATACGGTGCAGTCTGTCTCTTCCATCTTATCTCTCTTCCTGACCCCCCCCCCACACACACACACTTCACCTCTTTTCTTTCCAATCATTGCCTCCTGTTTCCTGTTATTTTTGTAATATTCCCACATTAAGCTTGACTGTGGCAAGATGCACACCTGTTGTTGTTTGTATGAATGAGCAACACTTGGATGTCGCATGCTAACTAAAGGAATGCTCTGAGTTGATGATTCTTTGAATGTTTTCTCCCACCACCCCCCTTTCCTCTCCTTTCATGATGCGTGACACACACACACACACACACACACACACACACACACACACACACACACACACACACACACACACACACACACACACACACACACACAGCCTGCCTCTGATGCTGGGTGATGTTTTCTAACTCGGAAAAGGTGATTTTTTTGGGGTTTTTTTGTTCCATTTTACAGATTTACTCAATTTAAGTTTTTTATATTTAAGATTTTAAGTTTTACAACTATTTTTGAGGTCATTTTGGCAAGTCCTCATTTTGGGACAGTTAAAGGGCTGTTTGAGGGTTAAGAATAGGTTTTAAGGTTCAGCTATGAATAGTTTTATGTTAGGGTTAGGTTAAAGGGCCAGGGAATGCATTATGTAAATGAATGTCCTCACAAGTATACTTGTACAAACATGTGTGTGTGTGTGTGTGTGTGTGTGTGTGTGTGTGCCTATACATAGCATTAGAATGCGGCAGCACACACACAAACTGTCCATTGTCGGAGATGTCCACTGTGTAACTTGGGGCAACCGTGAGCCTTGCATTACCATATAAATTACATCCATGTTTCTGCTGCTGCGGTGGATTGATGGTATTGTTATGGATTCTACATTGGAGCCCTCATCGAAAACAATCAAAATAAATAGCCCCCTTCTCCCACATGAATGCAAACACACACACACAACTCACCCGCACACATCCACATGTACACACGCACTCCCTCATAAGTGAACGCACATACACACAAGCATGTGCTCATGAAAACACACACAATCACACACAGCCCCTCGACCTCAGGTGTAGAGAGATAGAACCCCATCCTCTCAGCCCTGCATTACCCCTGAACATGTCTTCTGTAGATCTGCAAAGAGGGTATTATCTGTTCATACAACCCAGTGCACGCACGCACGCACGCACGCACGCACGCACACACACACACTATAACTATACTATTTGCTTTTGCTTTGTTCAATAAAATGCTTGCCGTCTATTTGTGAATCAATTTGACAGCAGGAGCAAACAAATAAATAAAAAAGCTTCAGGGCAGAAACACAATAAATGATAAATCAGCAGCAAAACAATAACATAGAAATAATATGAAATGTATTAATGGACTCACAAGTCAAGGCTCTCAAAATCTTGCCAGATCTGCTGGAGCTTTTAAAAATAATTCTAACCAATTATTTCCAATCGTGTTAATCAAATGATAAAATACAGTGAGAGCTACTGTACAAGAATGCTGAACAATCTTCTAATACATTGGTCAAAAGCATTTATTTTGGCATTTTTTTTATTGATAGTGTAGAGACAGAGTTGAAATGGGGCAGAGAGGGGAGTGACATGCAGAGAACGACCGCGGGCTGGAATCAAACCCGGGTCCTCTGCTGGCCGAGGCCCATGGGGGGGGGGGACGCCCTACCAACTGAGCTAAGGGCGCCCCTAAAAGCAGTTCAAGTGTTCTATATAGGTGGAAGCAGATTGTCTGATACCAGCTACGCTGCTTCCATGTTTTGCTCTGGGTTCAAAGTGAAGTAAGGACATGCTGTTTGCGTGTGGAGACAGCACTTGGACACTTGGTAAAGACACTTACACAAGTGAAACCTGCTCGCAGCTTTGAGAAAATCTTCTTGGATTGATATTATATCTGGAAGAGTCATATCTGTGTGCTTGTTATCTAGAATGGAGGAAGCTTTCAGATGTTGCTTTTCCCCCAATCTGCTTCGCTGCTAAAGCAAAATGCAGAACGTCTTGTGACATGTTTCACAAATTGTGAAGCACAGATAACATGGTGTGGACATGAATTATGAGGAGATTACCAGGAAAGGATTAGGTCATTCAGAATCAGCACACATTTCTTTCTACATGGTCACCATCTTGTCATGCAATAAAAGCTTAGTTACAGTTAGATTCAAGTTAAAGAAACTTTGATTCAATTTGTAATTAATGTTGAAGATAGAAGTAATGAATTGACCGAAATATGATTCACTGAAGCTTTAACGTGAGGTTTACACCTATTCGCAGCAGCATACACTTACGCTCTGATAGTTGCAGCTTCTGCCTGGTTACAGACATGCAAAGAACACACACCGTATTTGAATTTTTTAAATGGGGCTCTTTCCATATTGGTGAGGTGGGAAAAAAAACGACATCATCCACAGGAAGCAGAAACACACATTTGACAACACACTCTAGATGCACACACACACACTAGATGCACACACACACACACACACACACACACACACACACACACATACACACACACTTTCAACCGCACACACAGCTGCCAAGACAAATACCTCTTCTATATAGCGGGATTTAATTGAACAAAAAAACAGCAATTGCTGCGGTTACTATGACAATACAGTTCCGTAAAAAAAACTAAAAGAAAAAATACCAGAACAGCTGAAAATCAAAGAGACGCAATTAAAAGAAAAGGAAAGAAGATTTGAAAGGGAGGGATGAAGTGACAGCTAGGAGAGAGAGAGAGAGAGAGAGAGGAGACAGTGAGTGAGCCCGATTTGTTTCTGTGCATGGATCTAGCAGCGTGCGACCTTGTGCTGATAGAGATAGCGTGTTGTACCGTAATCTCATGAATAAACTCAATTTCAATGAAGTCTTTTTTTTTGTGCGATGTTAAATCACGTGAAAGATGTCTGTGTGTGTGTGTGTGTGTGTGTGTGTGTGTGTGTGTGTGTGTGTGTGTGTGTGTGGGTGTGAGTGATTGTGAGACGGTGTGAATGAAGGGCTGAGTCAGTGGTCTCCTTTGACGATTAGAAAAAACACACACACACACACACACAAATGCATGCGCACAGACACACACACACACGCACGCGCGCACACACACACACACACACACACACACACACACACACACACACACACACACACACAGATGTGGGATCAGCCCAAATAGGGATGATGTATTTAGAGCGTGTGCATAATACTATATATACTGTGGCCTGTTGCTGAGAAAAAACCTTGTCTCTCAGTCTTTGATGTTCTGCAGCTTCTATTTATAGTAGGAGCAGAACAAAGCATGGAGATGTGAAGAAGACAATAAGCCACATTATATTCCCTCTAACTGGCTTATTGTAAACGCATCTCTCTCTCTCTCTCTCTCTCTCTCTCTCTCTCTCTCTCTCTCTCTCTCTCTCTAAGGTGAACAGGCTGCATTTTATACACTCTGGGCCAAATTTACTGAATCTTTTGGGCCTTGGTTCAGACACACTCTCCCTGCGTTCCAATACTCATACTTCCATTCTATTTAGTATGCCAGAAAAAGATTTAGGATGTCCCAATACATGGAGTATTCATCTTTATTCTTGACATTTCTCGACATAATACATCTTCCTTATCTGATTGTATTTCTCTCTGTACTTGGACTCTGGAAGCAGCCTCGCTGGTGTCATACAATCTGCTTCCACCAACACTTGAACTTACAATAATGTTAAAAAATGCTTTTTCCCCCCCAATTTATCAGAAGATTGTTCTGCATTATTGTACAGTTGCTGTCACTGTACTTTTTCATTTGAATAACACATTTGGAAATAATTTGTTAGATTTTTTTTGAAAGATGTGTGTGTATGTGTTATTCCAGGGTACACCTTCCTTTAAACAGATAAAGCTCATCTTTGGGCAGCTTTCAAGCTCTATAGATAGTTTGGAGAGACAGAGATGAAAAAGGAGGCGTGCTTATTTGCACATGCATTTGAAGGAGAACAAATAACATGAGGCTAAAACTCTGGCTAACTCTGCAGGATTTTACAAAGGTTATTTCCTACTATTTAAGTCCAATGTTACAGAGGGGTTCTCTTTTATAAAACAAACTCTGGGGCAGAGTGCATCATTAAAGGTTCAGTAAGCGTAATGGTGAGACGGGTGCTGGTTTGTAGCGTTCTCTCTTCTGATTGGTTATCAGTACTGGGATCCCCGAAAAATGTATTTGCAGATTACATGCTGAGCGGGTGACTGAAGCTGCATTCCATTAGTAGTTGCACTTCCCCTCGTTCATTTACCCTCAGTTCATTTACCCCCGAGGGCAAGTGCCTAGGGCAAGTGAACGAGGGCATGTTGAACGGGTATTGGAACGCAGGGTGAGAGATCGGTTTTATGAAACGCGCACACTATAGAAGTGATCACTGTTTGAATAAAGAGCGATTAACAATTATATTAACATAAATATATATCGCTTACTTCACCCTTAAGGATAGATCAAGAATGTTGGTGTTTGCCCGCTTTTTGTGTGGCTATCACATTGACTGTATTTTATAGAGAACTTTTCCTTTGTGTAACTTTTAATACTCAGTCATTTCCCCCAAAGCTGCTTTCAGTACTTCAAAGTCCCTGACTTTACAAAGCTTTCTGTAAATAGGTAAATAACAATTCTATCATAGTAGACGGCCAATTTATTTTTGACCAGTAAGGGTTTAATTCAGGGCTTGACGATATTGGAATTCACATTTTGGATAAAACAAAAAAATGTATTTTGTGAAGCTGGCTGCTGAACCTTTGAAGGTTTCCATCACTGTGAGTGTGCTTAGGAGGCGGTTCTGATCACTGCTTGCGTTATTAACTGCTGCCTTAGTACATCACATGTTAATTACTTGCAGATTGGAAGCTCAGACAGAATGAACGACGCATATACAAGCTTACGCCACACTTTCATGGATGTACAACATGACCGTGGCCCTGCTATCTCACAGCCTCCCTCCCCTTTAACGTGTTTGGGTGCGTGAGTCTGGAAGGTAAGAGCAATTTTGGGATTACCAACGCATGCCTAGGCCCTTAGAACCCTATTGACCTATAGCATCCATCCATTTCATCTGTTTATTTTCACTGCGAGAACTCACAATGGTCACACGGCCTCACAATAAGCACAGCTTGCATCAGATGACATCAGCTGACTCGGAGGAATATGGAAGTCCCTGTGCTGATGGACTTAACAGGCAGTGGTGCGTCTAAGTGTTTGCCTGGGTGTGTGCATTAGCACAGCGCTTGTTTGTTGTGCACCGTTTCCCACACACTCTCCTTGCAAACGTGATGCAACTCTCCAAGGCGCAACCTGCGAACCCATTTAGCTCATAAACAGTGAGCCGAGCCAAGCACAGGCAAAATAGTTTACTAGACACAAGAGGAAAAACAGACAGAGCAGTCAAAATGTTCAACATTAGGCTATTAGTCCCCCCCCTCCTCGCTATCAAGTACAGACCTGGGAGACAAATAAGAAATGCTAATCTTTGTAGGACGAAGCTAAGGCACTCAGTTTTAAGCTGAGAGCGCCGAATGAGATTTTTAATTACTGCATGACCTGGGGTATATTAGCACATATTAATGAGGATCATTAACCTAGAGGTAACTAAGACCCCTCCTCCTTAACTACAACTGATAGCACCTCTGCTGTCTGACTCACTCAGATATCAGTGTGTGTGTGTGTGTGTGTGTGTGTGTGTGTGTGTGTGTGTGCGTGTGTGCATGCACGCACAAATGGGAGTGTTTTAAAAAAGAAATAGTTCACATATTTCACAGATTTACTCCATCCTTTGTAACAAACAGCACGTCCTTGGTAAAAGTAAATACCTGGAGTCAATCTCTTTTTTACAGCTATGAAATGATACTACTAAAAGGCCTGCTGAACTCTGGGTCAAAAACGTCCAGCGCTGAAAACAGGAACCTTGTTTTGTAACGTTAAGGGTTTTGTCAGTGGCGTGCACAGACATTTTTGGGGGCAGGTGCTCAGTGCAAAAAAAAGGGCACAATATATTATATCGATGAATGACCAAATCATTTTAAGGGTACTTGTACAAACCCCCCTCCCCAAAAAAATAAAATGTGTGGACAGCGTTTAAGATATTTCAATAACATTTGAGGAACAGTTCAACATTACAATCTGAGCTTTAAAAGGCCCTGAACAGTTAACATGACTCTGGTCTTGACTCTGACCTTTCATCTTCATCTTCCTCCTTGCTGCTGGTGGATACTTTCATCCAGGAGAGCAGAGAGCTGCTCCCCTGGGCTGCCTGCTGTAGCTCCCTTTCTTTTTCCTTTTTTAACCTCTCCTTTCTAGGCATTATACTGCAATTTCTAAATAAAAAGAGACCAACCATTTAAAATAAGACTGCTTGGTTACATTACAAACAGGCACAAGGCTACTTTTTCTGTCATTTAGCAAATAAATTACTGCAAGTGAAGTGTTAATTATATAGCCTAAAGTAAACCTTAACAACACTAAATATTCAGCATACTGATAGATTCACATGCTGTACCAATGACAAACTCCGCCGACATTAGTTGTGTTCATCACGTCATATCTATTTTTTTTGGGCTAGCTTGTAAAGCAGGACAGTCGGCTAATTTATGCTCAGCTGTGTGGCGCTGCATGCATGATAGAGGCTACTTTATAACAGAGACAAATTAATGCAAGTTATAGCTTGGCAACTGAGGCTTAGGGGGCAAACAATACACTCTTGACTCCATTCATGTATGTGTTACCTCGCTGGTGGGGCAGGGCAGGCCGGGGAGTAGGTGTGTGTGTGCAGCAGCTGTGAACTGCTGCGGCAACGCGCCTCCGTTTGTGTCCACTCTGCGCGTTCACGTTGACAAAGGAAGTGTGTGCGGAGGAGGAGGGGGGGGGGCATATTTATTGGGGCATTATTGTCAAACGTTTTTAATCGTTGAGCATTTATAGATGATAATGTCGGCATGGGCCACATAAACTGTAAAAAAAAAAAAAAAAAAAAACTTTCAGATTATTATTATTTTTTCTTCAAAAGGGCACTTGATTGGGCCAGGGGAAAGGGGCAGGTGCTTCAGCACCACTTCAGGTCTACCTGTGCACGCCACTGGGTTTTGTACTCAGTGGTTGCAGATGAAAGCTGGCAGAGACATGCCAGCATCTAGCTACAGCACAGAGCAGGATAATAGATGAGCAGAAGGACTCAACCATTTGAATGGACATATACAAAGGTCAAGGTCATTTCAATGGATTTATAAGAAGAAGGCTTCTGTCCAGCTCTCTCCACCACTACCACTACTGAGCTGGAACAGAGAAGGCTCCGTGTTCCATCCCCTGCCCTGCAAAAGCCAGGGACAATACTGATGTCATCCACCAACAATGGTCCTACACACACACACACACTCCAGCATCCCATTTTCCAAACCCATGTGTCATCTTCAGTCATGTATAGTGCCATTAAGCTGCAGTCTCAGTGGTATAGAGGCAGATGCTTTTATCTCAGAAGAGGGCGGACTGGCTGTATTTGGATTGTAACATTTGCTAAAGCACAAACACGCGCACACACACACACACGCACGCACGCACGCACACACGCACGCACACACACACACAATCCAAAACTCCTTTGCGCACACTCAGATGCCTGTGCAAAGATACACTTAGGCACACATACTCTCCCTTATCTCTTATACACTGTCCATTTATCTCTACTCTCTCTCTCCACTCTCTCTCTCTCTCTCTCTCTCTTTCTCTCTCTCTCCTGTCTCAGCAGTTTATCCTTTCATCTTTACATAACCGCGTGGTCCCTTAGTGACCTGATCTCAAACCAGTTGTTCACAGTGTACACACGCAACGCAGCAGCTAATCCGCAGTGCAGGGAGCCCATCCAGCCCGAGCCTTGTATCTGTACTGCAAATATATCTCCCATCTCTCTACTCGGGTCCATATAAAATACCAACAAGATGATAACCACAGGGCCAGTGTGGAGGGGGATTCAGCTGCACACACATAGGGGATTCTATATTGAAATATAGAGCAGAGGGAAAACGCCTCATTTTTTGCAGGGAATCCATAGAAAGAAGAAGGGCTGTGCAGTTGTTGAGAGTTCGGGGTGGTTACATGCACAATGGAGGCAATCACTTGAGCAGTATATGCTATTCTGGCTGGTGCTAAAATTGAATAATGGGGCATAATATGGCTCTCTGGTAACCTTTAACATTATCTGATGGTTATAGTATGGCTGGGTGCACCATATATACTGTTCACACACAATGGGTTGGAATTGAGTCAATGGTAAGTGGGGGCAGTGGTACATTTTTATGTAAAGAGTGTGTGTGTGTGTGTGTGTGTGTGTGTGTGTGTGTGTGTGTGTGTGTGTGTGTGTGTGTGTGTGTGTGTGTGTGTGTGTGTGTGTGTGTGTGTGTGTGTGCGTGTGTGTGTGTGTGTCAGCCAATATGCATCTAGCCTCAGTACATGGTGCATTAATTGCCATTCCCACTGGTGGTCAGAGCCAGTGCAGACCTCCCATGGGACATGATGTGCACCTTCATTAGACTGTACTGATCATCAGGCTGCAGCACCAACACAGGCTGCTCTGCTCCCCCCCTCTTTCATCACTTCTTCTTCCTCTTCTTCCCTTCCCCTGCTCCCTCGCTTCTCACACATTCTGTTTCACTTCTATTTTTTTCTTCTACTTTTGCAATATTTCTCAACCCGACCCCGCAGTAAACTTTGTTCAACTAGCCCTTTTTTCCAATCCCCATACTATATACTATTTAGTATGCCAGAAAAAGATTTAGGATGTCCCAATACATGCACGTCAATTGTAGTATGCTGAAAATACACAATTGCCCCACTAACTCCAATAGCATTTTGGAGTATTCGTCTTTATTCCTTACATTTCTCGACATAATGAAAATAAAACTTCTTATCTGATTTTGTTTCTCTCCTGTGGCCCCTTAAACTCTTCTGTACTTTAGTATGTAGTGTAGTAAAAAGAGTATGTGATTTGGAACGCAGGGTAAGTCTTTATTTCATGGCCAAACGGATTAGAAAGAGCTGTAGAAATGTATGCAGAAAGTTGTTGGACTATATAGCTGGACTGTTTGTGAATATTTTCATCCGGCCAAAGTTGCATCATATATTCCACTTCCACATTAGAGCAACGAGAATCCTTAAGCTATTGTTTTTTTAAAATGTAGCCTTGACGTAATAGGTTGCGGTGGACAGTCTCATATTTGTGCAGCACGCTGTTTATTATTAATATAACGGCCCGTCATCAGACCATACGTACCGGATGGTTTTATACACATCGATCCCTCCATCAAATCCATGTCAGAACTTTTTGTATGGGCAGAGATCGTTTTTTTAAGTGTCTTTATAAAGTTTCTTGTTAAACCTCAGTGTAGGCTACTGTTTCCTTATCACCGGGTCGCGGTGTGTTGTTTTGGGTGCGTCTCCACCGCCATGCGTAAAGACAGTATTGTGACTGCTGACGGGAGGAAAAATAAAAAAATCATCTGACGAACGTGAGTAAACACGAAAACCTTTTTGCTTTGCTTTCTGCGCTCACCTATTTAGCTCTCTCCCTCTTTTATTAGCCCACACCTAGGCCTACACACATGTTAATTCTCACACATTTTATGTACCTACAAGTGGTGGGCAATTCTGGTGCCGACTAGTAAGGCAGCGGACGTTAACGGACTATGCATCCTTAATAAATTCACGTCAGGAACGTCGCCTGTGCGCTTGCTTGTGCGCGTGTCATCTCATT
>CM049402.1:1997500-2000000 GCA_026929865.2 Hyperoplus lanceolatus
CCACTACCGCAAGGGAGCCATGCAGAAAATTGTTTTGGACATGGTGATGAGGAGAAGGGGTGTGGTGAGGTGGGGAAGGGAGGGGGGGAAACTTTTTAATTTAAATTTTTAATGTAAAATATCATTCAAAGGGGTAAAGTAAAGCATCTCATTATACTTGCTTCTTTATTACACACACGGCACATCAGTCTCTGGTTACTGTATCCTGAGAAATATATGCACACACACACACACACACACACACACACACACACACACACAAGTGAACAACCTGCTGTGCCTTCCAGACATAATCACCAAGTTAGTAAATATAGCGCTCTGTCTCAAGACACCATAAATCTGGAGAGAGAAATAATCTCCACTGTCCTCCAGATAGCATCAATCACTGATAATCTAGGGATTAGGATTCCCCACCTGGACACCATAGATTGTATATGGACACAGCCAGCCAGTAGAGAGGTCACTTTGGGCAGATGTTAGCAGCTGCTCATACCAGACAGGCACGATGCAGCTGCTGTGTGTGGGGGACTTGGCTTTGAGATCTGCTCTGGTTATGTCTTGAATGTATATACTCATACTGATACTGCATATTGCACATTTCATTTTAACTCATCTCTTTTTTCCTTTCTATTCTATTTTATACATACTGTTTTATATCGCACAGAAAATTCCTTTGCACGACTTAGTATTTAGAATGTATCTTATATTGGTTATGTTTATCTTATTTAACTCTATATTTTTATTTTATTGTGGGCCAGAGATAAACGCCATTTTGATTCTGATGTATGTCTTACATATATCAGAACTGACGATAAAAGACTTTGACTTTGACACTGTAAGTCGTAATCACTTAGTTCAAGTGTTTTGACAAAGATATTTTGTTATTCATTTTTCTGGTGAAGACATCTGGGTGACCATTCCCATTGTAACACTCCAGTTATGACCGTTAACTTGAAGCAGAAGTCCTCAGTTTGGTCGACTGCTTGTTTCAGAGCTCCACAAAGAGCTGAACATCACATACGCTAGACATTTTGATGGCATGAACTCAATATGGCTAATGTGTTAGCAAACCATGGCATATTTGCACATCCAGCAGATACAAGCAACATTGGCATTTATTTTTAATTCCTTTTTCCTAGCAACGTGACAAATGTTACTCTAATATTCCCTCTTCGTTGGGTTCTGTTTTGGTTTTCCACTGTCTCCTCAGGGACATACTCTCTTAAAAAATTAAGAGACCACTGCAAATGTTCAGTCTCTCTCGTTATACTATTTATAGACATATGTTTGAGTAGAATGAACATTTTGGTTTTAAAATAGAAACTACTAACAACATTTCTATCAAATTCCAATACATTTTTTGTCATTAAGAGCATTTCTATTAAGTAAGGTAGAGATGAAGGTTTAAGAAAAATCCAGACTAGTCTCTTCATTTTTTCCAGAGCTGTATTTGAATCTGAATAAGCAAATGTTAACCAGCTATTTCATGACTTTTCTGCCGTTTGGTTGTTTTTTAATTTTGTGGCTGGAAAGATGAAACTTTCCGGAAACTTTCCACGGGAACTTTCGATCGGGAATTTTTGGAATATTCAAAATTGGGAATTATAGGAATGAACTAAATGGTTTCTGTTTGGATCTGTTTCGTATCCAAAGATAAATCTAAACATGTAAACACTATGTTTTGTCACAGGCAGACATCCATGCAAACTAATACACACATTACATTTCAACAGATTTATGTAAGTAGAACTTTATCAAGTTTTGATTATTTTATGAACAATCAATAATTTCACTGAACAACAAAAGGATGAATGTTGAGTAAAATATAACTCATCTGTCTGACCCCACCCATTCAATAAATTAAGTAAAAAGCCCCCCATGTGATGGAGGAATGCACAGTGCATGTAGGGGGCGTGGCCTCAGTACCCCTGCAGTAGGATGTGTGCTGTGTGCAACTTGCCAAGTGTACTTGCATGACATCTGTTGTTTTAGTCAAGATTATGCTAAAATATATTTTCCCCACCTATATGTATAATCACTGTTTAAGCCTCTGTAAACCTGGTCTAGTAAAAAGCAATATATGTTATCAAGTTGGGTGTCTCAGTAGCTTTAAGAAAAAGACTAAGTGCATTTGGGTTGCCTTACATTTAGTAAATTCCCATTTATTCCTGTTTATTCCCTAATTTCCCGTTAATTCCCATGGAAAGTTTCCAACTTTGAAAATTCCCTGGATTTTGCAACCGTACACCAAACCAATCATTCTCAGTGTGTTCATCACCTTGAGCTATCACTATAACATTATCCATTTGATGGTTTGTCATTGAACGGTTGTTCAGCTCTCATTATGAGCATACGGCCAGGTCTGCATTCTGGTTGGGTTTGGTGTCCGTATAGAAGAGAATACTGCAATATGATGACTGCTGGTGCAAAGGGAAGAGATGAACCCCAGAGAAAGAGGTGACCTTTGTTTCAGGACGGACGTGTTTTGCTTCCAAATAAA
>CM049402.1:2002500-2015000 GCA_026929865.2 Hyperoplus lanceolatus
TTGAGTTCTGGTTTTGGCATTACATCCCCGGCTAAAGGGATACACATTGAGAGGGGTCTAGCTGCAGACCCATGGGGGATTGGAGCTCCACTGTAGAACGGAAATACCTCATCTTCACTGGTTAGGGTTCTAACCTCTCCCTGTCCCCTTACCCTAACCACCCAGCTGTGATGCCTGAACCTCATCGGCAAAACAATATAAATAACACAAACCTAGCTGTCTTGTTATTGTTTGACGTTGTTTACAACTTACTTCCTTATTCAAGTTCAGGTGACGGCCATTTTTGGACCGGCCCCTTCCCACTGAGAGATTGGAGAAAATCCAGACTGATCTGTAGGAGGCAAAGTGATGTGAAGGTCTGGTCTCACCAGGCTACTTTATTTCTATTCTCTGCATTTTTCTCCACGCCATGGTTTCCAAAGCAATGCTGCATCACTACCTGTACTGTACATCGTTACTGAGTGGAGGGGAAAAATTAAAAGATCAATGAAAAACATTAAGGACAAACTACATTTCTGTCTATGTGCACACCTCTCTGTCCAGACCTCCATTCATCTCTCTCATCTTACCACCCTCTCTCTCTCCATCACCTTCTCTCTCCATCTCTCTCCATTTCTCTCTATCTTTCTTTATCACCCTCTCTCTCCATCTCTCTCTCTCTTTCTCAATCACCCTCTCTCTCTCTCTATCTCCTTAACTCTCTCTCTCCCACCCTCACCCTATCTCTCTCACTCTCCATCACCCCTCTCTCCCTCTCTATCGCCTTAACTCTCTCTCTCCCTCCCTCACCCTATCTCTCTCACTCTCCATCAGCCTCTCTCTCCATAACTCTCTCTCTCTCCATCACCCTCTCTCTCTTTATTTCCATCACCTCTCTCTCTTTCTCTCTCTCCCTCCATCACCCTTTTTCTTTCTTTCCATCAGCCCTCTCTCTCTATCCCTCTCTCTCTCTTTCTTTCCATCAGCCCTCTCTCTCTATCCCTCTCTCTCTCTTTCTTTCCATCAGCCCTCTCTCTCTATCCCTCTCTCTCTCTCTGTCCCTCTCTCTCTCTTTCCTTCCATCAGCCCTCTCTCTCTCTCTATCCCTCTCTCTCTCTCTGTCCCTCTCTGTCCTTCTCTCTCTCTCCATCACCCTCTCTATTTATTTCCGTCACCCCTCTCTCTCTCTCTCTGTGTCCCTCTCTCTCTCTCTATCACCCTCTCTCTCTGGTGGAGGATAGTAATCCCATTAGGATCAATATTCCAGGCGAGTGAGCATCCTTTCACTGCAGCAATTACAAACCTTTAGAGACATAAAGGAGAGCATTTCTTCACAGCTTAGACCATCAATCAACTATTTAGCTTCAGAGGCAAAGGATGGTGTGTTTGTGTGTGTGTGTGTGTCTGAGTTCTGCCGTACTGTTCCGACTGCGTAACTGCAGAAATGAATGCTGGGATTTTTTTGGTCTTATAGATCCTATTATGGGTGTATGAATACATGAGAGAGCTTCTTAATGCACACTTCCCCATCTGGCGGAGCAACAAGGGCCCTATCATCATCCCTGGCGAATGCATGTATTAGCATTGTCCGCAGTAGGATTTCACAGACGGCTGAGTCTGGGTGTTTAGCCATGGGGTTAATATTTCATGCCTTTGCGCTATCTCCCCCCACACTCACCCTCATCCTCCATTCGCCATCCCTCTTTCTACTTTGCAGCAATTTTGCATTACTGTAAACCCAGTGGCTACAGTAGTTTTGCCTCTGCAGCAGCTATCACTTCATTGCTATGCAAGTGTGCCAAACACACGGTATATGCTCATTTGACAATCTTTAAACTATAGGTTTCCTTGTCAGCTGTGGAACCTCCATAGGATTGTCATTCGACTATAACAATTGGGTTCTCACTTAAACACACACATATCAGTACTGGAATCCCTCTTGCTGGCCATCTTCCTCTGTATACTCTCTCTGCTTTTTCTCCCTGGGTCTCTAATGAGGTGGCGTGACTGACAGCCATGGTGAGGGCATATCACTTCTCATCCTGTCAGCTCCGCGGCCACTTTTGCCCCTCAATGTCACAGGGCTGCTTTCAGCCTGGGGGGGGGGGGGTTCCTGGCTCTGTCTATCTAACTGCTCCAACACCCCCCCCCCCCCCATCTGGCACGACTCGCCCCCCAGACAGAGACAAGCTGCGGTGGGAATGACATCTGGAGGCAGGCTCTTAGCAGCAAGGCTCTGCCGCACAGTGGCACGGCTACTACGACCAAACCAAAGGAAAACAGGAGAAGTCTCTTCAGAGCTTTCATATTCAGTACATTCACTGCAGTAGAATATTCATCTGTGTCTGGGTAACTGTTTGTTAGAGCCTATAACAATTTAATCAGCTATTGGACTGGAAAATAGAAAAAAAACTATACAGTAGGTACTGATGCGGCAGTCTGGGTTACAGTGCGTCTAAAAGCAACACATTTGAAATCATAAGGCTTTCAAAAAGAAAAGGAAACGGCCAATTCCAAATGGCTTACTATTTATTTGGAACGATTGAGAGCTGCACCATACAGTAGCCCCGCGGCTCACACTGTCAAAATGATCGTTCTAATTTGGGTTGTGGTGCAAAATTTCAATTAGACTATCATTAAAGCCAGGCTGATGATGGGCTTGTGTTTATCGTTAACGGCACATTATTCCATCTTCATTTAACAGGCGGCGCCTCATTGACTGATGATCCATTTAACAAAAGCTTTGCTAAAAGTTTTCTTTTGGCAGAAACAACATGTGGACTTCTCGGACTGTATCTGTCCAGGAGTATTGCACCCAGACATCTGGATGAATTTATGAACGCTTCTGACCTCTGGCACAAGCTGTCTGCTGTAAGCGGTGCCATGACCAGCTCCTGTATGCTGCCACTTAGCAAGTCAAGCATTATGACTGCATACGCAAACACAAAGGGAGTGGCTGGAGGTTTTACTAGTGGATTTTGCGTACAGTCCATCGCCCCCAAAAAAATCATTGGGAGATGAGGTCCAAAACTCATGTAGAGCTTTAGTGAGAGTAGCAGAAGGGGCTTGATGGGACTTAGTGGTATAGTGGATTAACTGTTACATCCCTAACAGAGAGTGGGAGAAGAGGCCAAAGCCGAGCCCTCTTTTCTAATAGACAGGGGAACAGATTGATGCCTATAGGGCCAACACTTTCTGTTCCTCTTTTCCTGCATTCAATTTATCTAAATCTCCTAATTCTAACTCTTCCAGAAAAGGAATTTACTGTAGTTTGGAGATGCACTGGGAAGCCTGTGGGCATTGGTACTTTCCAGACAAGTTGGACATGGAAGTTTGTCCATTTTGTAATTCCCGATCTCCCCACCTCATACTCGGGGTAGATGGATGTGCTCAAAATGAATAGGAAATGGTTTTTCCAGATATATTTTCCTAGTAGGAGGTCGGACAAAATAAGACTTGCAGCATAACTACTGCACATTTGGTGTTCCATCACATTATCTCTCTATCAGAAAGCACACATATTCCCACATACAGTCAACACGCGCCAAAAGGTCCCCACACCCGACACCCTACTGGCTCCTTCTGTAATCCCTGGAGGTAGAGAACACAGGCTCACAGGGGAGTGGACCCACACAAACACAGCACCCGGGGGGGGGGGGTGGGGTTTAAGTGGCAGGGTGGAGGACATCTTTCCCTCAGAAATCAAACTGTGCATACTTTTATCTTTGCTCATAGACCAACTCCCACAGGACATCAGTATGCCAACAGCAAAGGCCCGCTGCGTCTGTTTACTCTGGGCTACAAGAGAGGAGACTGAATCAAACTCATTTCAGCAAAAGAGAAAATTCCATCTCTTCTGATACCACTGTGTGTGAAGGCAAACATCACTATCAAAGCAACCTCCTCATCAAGCAGATAAGTCCCGTTCCAATACCTTAAAGGAGCTAAACGCCGGCGTGACAAACATCATCCAAACATGAAAAACCCCACTGCATGGCCAGATATGAGCAGGAGGCCTTCAAAGACACCAGAAAAGGGTCACAGTCAAGCCCGTTAAATGAAAGATGAGATTTTTCGATTTTTTTTCTCCAGACAATGTGAAAAAATTGCAAACACACTGTGATAGCTTTTTATGGAGCGCATCCTTGTGAGAGTGTGTTTACAGGGGCGCGGCTGGCAATAATGGTTACACGTTATAGCCTTGGAAAAAGCACCATGATATGGGGGCCAGATAACATCTACAATATCACATAACACTGGAGCTAGGGACACAAACAATGGCTTTACAGTTTGTTTATCTCCCCCACACACCTATTACAATGTCAAGAGAATCGCATCTGTGAATCGACAAACAATTTCCCGTTTTTTGAGGACATGGCCTGCGAGACAAAAATGGAACCTGTGAGTTGCCATTTACCTGTTGGTTTTTGGTCCCTGCCCTTTGCTGCATGTTGAATGTATGTGTTGGTGAGTAGATGTGAGCTGACAGGCTGGAAGCCTCCATCAGCCCACTGCAGGCTGACTGATGGGTACAAGAGCAGCAAAGTGGAAAATGAGAGGAGAGGAGGAAGAAGAAGAAGAAGAAGAAGAAGAAGAAGAAGAAGAAGAAGAAGAAGAAGAAGAGGATGGAAGGCAGACCAGACCAGAAGGATTTGAGAAGGCCAGGTACAGTGAAGATATGGATGTGTGGTCGCTAGGTGTGACCCCCGAGGATTTAACTATGTCAATTCTTAGTGGTGGACAGCCGTAGTGGTCCTACAGGTGGTCTGAGAGAGAAGATGTGAGGAGATTGGAGCAGTACAGGATGGGTGGATGAAGGTAAGGAAGAGAAACTGTAAAAAAAAGGATGATTTATCAAATACGATAGGGGTGTATATATGTGTGTCTCTTGTTTGTCTTGGGTGTGTGTGTACACGCAGGAACTGCTGTAGGTGAGTGGCAGGGTGTAATAAGAAATGTGACCTATTGATTGGCTGTAGGAAGATGTCAGAGCTCAGCTTGAGTGTGTGTGTGTGTGTGTGTGTGTGTGTGTGTGTGGGCTGGGGTTGAGAGCTGCAATGGTGGCATGAATAGGACAACATCAAGACCAAATGGTTTCCTTCCTTTCCCTTGTTCTCTGTATATTTATTTCATCTTCATTGAACTCCTGCTTCGACTGATCCACTTGCCTCCACATGGTGAAGCCCCTCCACTCTCCACAATCTCATTATTGTATGAGAGTGATTTGTGGTTAAGGTAACGGTGCCTCTGCGCTCCCCAGTTTTAAACACAAGAGGAAGTGGGCTTCCCCCAGATTGACAATCCAATTAAATGTGTGTGTGTGTGTGTGTGTGTGTGTGTGTGTGTGTGTGTGTGTGTGTGTGTGTGTGTGTGTGTGTGTGTGTGTGTGTGTGTGTGTGAGATGTGTTAAGAGCAGCTGCGAGACCACCGAAGGAAGAAACAATAAATGATACTACATTCTGAATGTTTTAAATTGTTGTTGTCTGTGTGTGTGTGTGTGTGTGTGTGTGTGTGTGTGTGTGTGTGTGTGTGTGTAAAATTGTTATGTATTCTCATTGTATATTGTGTATCTGTACAAACTCGACGTCATTGTAAAAGAGGGTCACCCCTCAATTGATCTTTCGAGGTTAAATAAAGGAAAATGAAATGAATGAATTCCTGGCCTTCATACACTCGGATTCATAAGGTGTCTGGTGCAGCCAGTTGTGAAGAAGAAAGAGAGAAGAAGATCTAAATGCAACAACACATCTTTTACCATCCTGCTCCATCTGAGCTGCTCCAGGCGATCATGTGTGAGAGGTGTGAGTGGACGCTGCACACAAGGCAAGGTGGGGAGGATGAAAGAGCGTGGCTCGACCTTGATGCTTGACTCTTCACATCCATGATAACAGCAACAGCGATGCACGCAATTCAACCTACAGCGCCTGCAAGCGCCTCAGTAACGAGCAACGTCTCTCTTGGCCCACATTGTGAAGTGCTTGTATGTGCATGTGTGTGTGCGTGTGTATGTGTATGTGAATGTGTATGGTGTGTCTGTAGGTGTATGTGTATGTGTGTGTATGTGTGTGTGTATGTGTGTGTGTATGTATGTGTGTATGTGTATATGTATGTGTATTTGTATGTGTTTGTGTGTGTGCATGTGTGTGTGTGTGTATGTGTTTGCAGTGGAGGAGATCAGAGGGGTGAGTACACACAGGAAGCCTTATAGACACACCATCAAGTCAAATGCCACACAGCAGATTGATTAGCTGACCTGACCCCAGACTCATGCGTCAATGAGAGGGATCATGAAAGAGCATCAATGGGGAGGACATTTCAGGGCGTGTAGGTATGTGTGTGTGTGTGCGTGTGTGCGCATGTGATGGGTTCCCAATGCTGCTAGAAAGGGATGTTCATAGCTGATCAACTGTCAGACATGCCAGGTCAATAATTGATGAGGTTGTTTGATATTCAGCAGAAAGGAGAGGAGAAGAAAGGAGCTGGCTTTCTTTATCTTCATATTAACGTTATCATACCACATTTTCTTTCTGTTATTTTTTCACATATTTTTTGAACCTACAGGTCATTGGTGTGTAGACTCTTGTATTCATTCATATTGTGTTAAACAAAAGAGGAGATGGGATATTCTTATACAAGAGTCCTAAGATATTATTAAAGTTATTAATATATTGTCATGGTTGAATTTGAGTTTGGTGTTTTTGCATAGCTATTCTGTGTTCCAAAATGATTTGGCTATTTGTGGAGGCTGTTATGTATAGATCGTTAGAAAGGCAATGTACTTATTTCACAGTCTCATCATATTGAATACAAGTGGTGCTACGTGTTGAGAGGCTTTCACTACTCAAAGTATAAATACATGAATGTAAAAAAAAAACATTAGCTGAAGTCCTGCAATTCTAATTATCATCGGTAGCAAACAGTTAGCGACTTCATTTCAGTACTTCCCAACCTAGAGTTAACCTTCATTAATTGTGCAAGCTTCACATTTGTTTCTCTCCCGTAGATCAGTCTGGACTTTCTCCAATCTCCTTGAGGATGAGCCTGGCCCGGTCTGCTAGTGGAAGGCAGCCCCTGATAGGTTCATGAAGTCATTAAAGGCATCAAAGATTGGACGAATAACCTCGGGAGACATAGCCGGTCTCACAAATGAGCTCAGAGATCAGGGGCCTCATTTATAAAGCTTTGCGTGGGATTCACGTGGAAGCTGGCGTACGGAAGAAATGTAGGATGTACGTGCGAACAAAAATATTCGGATTTATAAAACAGTGCGCACTCACGTCCTACGCCTGTTTCCCTTTATAAATCTCAATCAAATCTAAATGTGGCGCAGCCTTTGCGGGCTTCACGTAACGCCCATATTTACCCATACATAGTCATCGACACGCCCAAATTAATATAATTTACTGAGTGCATGAAGGCGGTAGTGGCAATCGCCGACTGAAAGGGAAATGGGAAAATAGACTCCACACGGTGTGGATCACTGCGGTCACCCCGAAGTACCCGTTGGAGAAGTGGCGACCAGGGAAAATATAGTTTGGTGGCACAGTGTGAGGGTAAAGGCGTCAGAGTGCAGCCTGTGGCGATCTCTGTGAACGCTGTGGCCGAAATAAAAAGAAGTGATCCGACATAAAAGTGGACGCAAACAAGTGCATATCCTCACACAGCAGTGTTTGTGCCACGAGCGGGGGACACTGAGACCCCCCATGAGATACAGATTCGGAGAATTCATCCCGTGGCAGTGGCGGGCGGCGGAGGGTTAATAATAAACTTCACAGTAGCCTACCTTTCAAAACACAATTGCGACATGCTTAAACACAAAGAAAAACACATAGATAAAACGGACTAAAAGCCGTGAAAAAAATCACAGTAGCCTATGTGATGTACAGTAGGCTTATCATTAGTGTATGAAAAGGTGCACTCCTGTCTGCCTGACTGAGGCATCGAGAACAGCGTCAGTGTAAAAGTAATAGGCTGTATTCCACCTCAATATTATCAGAATTAATTCCACAACATGCAGATAGGTTATTCTTTAATAACTGCAGAGCTTATTCGAACATTGCTGTTTTGTTTTTATTTGCACTCATATATCTCCGTTTGTAGGCTATTTAAGATCCTAATTCGTTTTGTTTTTGTTGGTATCACTCCATGGAAAAATCCGTGGAGGCATTTGTTCATTAGTTGTAAGAATGGCTTCATCCGTTTTGCAAAGGAACTCCCAATATATGATAGACCTACATGGCTTATAATAGGCCTATCTGGATTCATTTTACACAAACACATTCGTTCTCGCACTTCATACATGTGCCGACGGAGTCGCCGCTTCTCCTTTCTCCACTTTCTGTGCGTACGCATGAGTCAGAGTTTGCGTGGAGGACCGCACATCTCCCGTCAAGTTTGCTTTTTATAAATCCCAATATTTGCGTAGAAATTGGCGTGCGCCCTCTTCTGGGCGTACGCCACGTTTATAAATGAGGCCCCAGGCTGCTCTCACGCTAAGGGTTACAGATGGATAAATGGGGGTTAAAAAAGGAAATGTTATGCTGCACACAACAGTTTAGTTTTTGCTCTTATCGGTCATGAATATTTAATGTATTTGTCCACTCTATTAAAGCCACTACGAGTAACATGGCACGTTGGCGTCCCCTTTGGACAAAAGCGGTAGTATTTTTACGACGCCCGCTGTCGCAAAGCTGTTTTCTAGCGCGTGCCAGGCGCGCGAGTGTGAACTGAGAAGGGCGCAATATAGTGCATGTCCGTGTGTTGAAAGTGTGAGGACTCTTCTCGGCTCCGTGAGAGTGGTTTTGACACTGCATGAACTAATGCCAGTCACTGCCACACACACCTGATTGCAATGAGTTGATGCAGCAGTGTCACCTAACTACTCTCTCTCTCACGGAGCTGAAAGATTACGTGTCCGACTCCTCACAGAAAGCGAATGAACGATAGACGGCAGTTAGTATGGATCACGATGAGGTAATGTGTTTATGTTGTTGTAAATAATGACTATTTCAGATAATGGTTATTTGATGATGGTGAAGCAAAGCAAACTTTGTGTTAGTACCAACCGCTCATTCATTTAGGAGTAAACACTGCAGTCTAGTTTCGCTCTCGTGAAATTGTATACACGTTGCTTGGCAACGCCCTCGTCCCCCGTAGCCTATATCACTCTCCTTTTTAGCTTTTCATAATTTTTCATTTTGTTCTTTGATGGTTCAGCCCCGTTATCAGTCATTATGACAACAAATAACTGTCTCAAACAAGGCTCCCGCTCCCCTTCCCTCACCTGGAGGGATAGGCTTCTCAATTCACGTTGCTGCGCTACACTGAAATCTGCGACCAATACGGATATGTGACCATAGAGCTTGCACGAGCGAACCGAAAATCGGACTGGGTGTGCGACCAGACCAAAAGCAGTAATAAAAACTATTTAAAAACGTCTTTCTTTGCACTGATGGTCTCGTTTGCTGTTAAAGGTAATTTATGATTATCAGAGGAAACATGAGGCTGTTTAAAAGATATTTAAATGTTACTCGTAGCCGCTTTAAGTCAGTGGTTGAAATGGTGGAGATTTGCCACTGAATGCCCCCCTCCCCTCCCCTCCCCCACCCACCCACACACAAAAAAAATGTGTTGTGTGAGACGGAACAGCCTTTATGTGCACGGAGCGAGTTAAGAGCTTCCCTCATTGTTTACTGTAAGCCTTATGTTGGCACCACGTATCGGATGCAACCGACATCTTCCCTTTTAGCTTCCATTTGACTTTACATTCCTACCTGCCTTGTATTACATTTATTGGGCAATTTATGCAGCGATGCGTTGGGTCCATACGGAGCCATCCAGACAATCAAAGCTACCTGGTGAGAGCCGGGGGGGGGGAGTGGGGATGCAGGGAAGGCCCACGCAGGTTGGGGGGGGGGGGGGGGGGGTGAAGGTGGGAAACAGGCGGAAAAAAAACAATGAGGCAAAAATCAGAAGATAAACGAGGCGCTATTTCAGTGGCAGGATTTATGTACTGTCAACATTAGCCTCGCTGTTAGGGGGAATCCAATTACTCTCCTCCTCTCCTCCTCTCTTTCTCCCTGGGAGGGAGCAACGAAGGGAAGGGTGAAATGGAAAATGGATGCATAGAAAAAACAAGAAGCTCTCTGCATGATTTATCTCATATCTCACACATATTTAGATATTAAGGAGAGGGAAGACAGAACAGAGTCAAAGAGTGAGTGGAAGAGATAGACAATGGTTAGCCTGGAAATCCAGACCCATATCTAGAACGACATAGGGTATGGCCACGATCAATAGACCTTCCCAACTCAAGGGGCTACTGCACGCAATTGGATGGCACTACGACCGATCAGAGCAGTGCACAATGTGACGTATTAAGCCCTGTTTGTTAAGCGAACAGCGGGGTTACCTGGTAAATTAAACTTTTGCCGTGGTCGGTCGGCAAAAGTGTTATGTGTTGAGTGTTGAGTCCAAAGCCGTTTCAAACTCAAACAATGTATACTATCATGGCTTTGACGGCGCTCGTCCACCCCAGAGCCCCATACATAGGGCTCTGGCCCGCCCATATCAGATAGAACTATTTGATTGGCAACTCCTAATGATCCGACATAGTTAATGAGCTTCAATGGATCGTGTCCAGACCAACAGCCTGAGCAAATCTAAATTAGCAAATAATAGGTATCCTGTATGTGAACTATTTTACTCTCACATATGTGTTAAGAAGTCAACATCTCTTATTACTCATATATGTTAAACATTGTGTTATACACTGTGTACAGAAGGTCAGACTAGCTAACAACATATTGATGGTGGATGGCGTTGCAGCAGTTGTGTAGAAGGTGCAGTCTGTATTTAATCAAATAGAACCAAGAGCAGTAGATAAAGTTTTATTTTGATTCACGTTGCCAAGACGTACTTTTGGACCGGATCAAGAACAATTAGCACAAACCAAAAGGACGATGGGATGTGTGGAGTTTAAACTTGTTTGAAAACTGTATAAAAGACTTGATGCTGGAAGAACAAATTCAGAACTTCAGCAGAAATCCTCTCCGGTATTGTTTGATAGAATTAAGCCACAATCTACTTGTTGAAACACTTTGCCTCATCAAACGCCTCCTTAATGTCCTTGTTTTCCTACACTGAAACTGCCACTACATGAGAGAGAGAGAGAGAGAGAGAGAGAGAGAGGCATTTGGAAAGACAAAGCTCCCTTCTAAATACAGCTCCGGCAAAAATTAAGAGACCACTCCAAATGTTCAGTGTCTCTTGTTTTACTCTTTAGAGGCATATGTTTGAGTAAAATGAACATCTTGATTTTATAATATAAACTACTGACAACATTTGTATCAAATTCACAATAATAATATTGTCATTTAGAGCATTTTCAATAAGTTATGTACAAATAAAGATTTAAGAAAAATCCAGACTGGTCTCTTTATTTTTACCGGAGCTGTATAATGGCATGCACCTCCGCTTTTTAAATGGCTGATAAATGATCTACGTGAAGGATGCCGAGACAATAATTATGAGCTGTTGGAGTGTAGAGTGGGACGAGGACCGACAGAGCACGGCGCAGGAGGAGAAGTGGAGCTCTCCAGTCCTCCATGGGGAACCCTCTGGAGAGAGCACACAAGGCCCAGGCATCACACCGCATTAGCATGGTATTATGAAGGCTACATGGAGCACAGTGTAAGCAGTGGCTAGTGTAAGTGAGGCATCCACACACACAGTATGGGGGGGGGGGGGGAGGAGGGACACATGCTGTCTTTTTGATTTTCAGTACAGTGCCCTCAGGTTATATGCAGCCCCGGCAGCTTTGGACCCTAAGATGTTCAGTTTTGTTTGGCATGGCCTTGCCTGAAGCACACACACACACACACACATGCGCACACACACATGCACACACACACACACACACACACACACGCGCACACACACATACCACCAATCATTCCTAGCGCTCGGTAAATACACCTGCAACGTATCCTCTACTGAACTCTTTCTCTCTTAACCTTCATCCTCTCACCCCTTCCATCCATATCAGTTGACTTTTAGGCAGCAGAGACAATATACAGAATATTCTTCCTCAGTCTTCTGATAATCATTATAAATCTCTATTAAACCCCCACCTTCTGGATAGATGGGGAGTGTCAGCCCACATCTGGGAATGTGTGTGTGTGTGTGTGTGTGTGTGTGTGTGTGTGTGTGTGTGTGTGTGTGTGTGTGTGTGTGTGTGTGTGTGTGTGTGTATGTGTGTGTGTGTGTGTCTGTTAGGGGTCTAAAATCCATAAATGCGGGTGTTGGAGAAAAGGAGAGGAAATGAGAGAAATCGAAATTGACAATCTAGCGGAAAAAAAACAAAGGGATGGCGGAAAAAATCTAAAGTCTCTTCCTTTTCGAACGCGTCCTGTCCAATCTAGCTCATCTTGTGGAGTGTGCGTGTGTGTGCATGCCTTTTCATCAGCCCATCGTCTTGCTTTGAAAGGCCTTGTTTCCAAAAGCAGTGATCGCAGCGGTGC
>CM049402.1:2017500-2020000 GCA_026929865.2 Hyperoplus lanceolatus
CTCATGTGAATGAGGGGTGATAACTCACAGAGCCGCTGTTGGTGGAAAATGATGGAGATAAACGAGGGGTGACGGAATGAGAGAGAGAGAGCGGCTGGAGAGGGAGTGGCAGAGAGAGAGAGAGAGAGAGAGGGAGGAGAAAAGAGGAGAATTGGGCTAGTGGTGTTTTTTTCTTCTTCCTGGTCTCCTTGTTATGTAGGTCACTTTTCCCTCCGACTCGGAAGTGGGGGAATTTGTAAATCTGACATAATAAGGCCTTTTGCCCGCAGTGACGCTGGTGAAGACGCTTGTGTCTGTCCGGCTCATTTTGATGGCACCATTGCACAGCGAGCTGAGTGCTGCTCTACCTGCTGATCTGGTGAGCCAGAGAGGGAGGAACAACACAGGGAGCATCGATGAGTAGGGTTTTCCCCGGGGCGGACGGGGTGAAAAAACATGAGAAATATCTCTTCTCGAGTCTCTTGTCTACATATACATACACAAGCACAGGTAGAAAGGGTAGCGAGGTACAACATCAGCAAATAGCTTGATGGTCTCAAAATGTCTGAGGAAAGTGAACAGCAATAGCTGAAATTCCAAATATCTTAAGGGAATACTTTTCATGATGATGTTGCATGTTGTGTCAGTCATACAAGAGCATAAACACACATACACAGGCAAGCACACACGCATGCACCCAGCCACACACACACACACACACACACAGAAGGAGACGGTGCACAGATTCTGGCAGTGGCTTCCAAGGACCAACTTGGGTTGCTAAAATAAGGCTGTGTCTAGAAAGAGGTGGATTCCCCTTGAGTGGGGCATAGAAGAGCACTAAAAGCTAAGTGGAGAAGGAAAAATAGCCTCTAGAACTGGAGGGGGAGAGTGAGAGGAGGAGAGGAGGTGAAGGGCAAGAGAGGGAGGCAATCAAGGGGAAGGATCCTTAGCTTATATTTCTATTGTACTTTGGTAGCCACAACTTATCCATGGTCGCGTGCTGTCATAATGTGCAATGACAAAATGATTAAACCACCTGATTTAAAATAGGCAAGTCAGATATGATGAAAAACCAAGAAAAATAATCAAATGTTAATGTGTAATACAGGAAAATCCTCACAACCGCCAAAACAACCGTTGATTTTCAAAGAGCGTCGGAGCTGAAAGTGTAATTATGGATCTATTGAAAATAAACTGGATAAAATGTTGATTTATCTACGACGTTATCGGTTAAAATCACATCGGAATCCGTGTATAATCCATTCAATCCATATCCGTCTGAAAATCAAAACATGAAAAAAGAAAAAAAAACAAGTTTGATTTCATGTTTTAATATAATTTTTCTAAAAAAGAAATAAAAGAAACGGTAAAAAAATATGCCTGTAAAACATGGATTAACCCAGTATGTTGGCAATGAGACAGACAGAAAATAAAAACAAAATTGCATTTTCATTTGTGAAGTTCGAAATAATCATTAAATAAATCAGCGGGCTACTGTGTCCCGCTGCCACATTGACACACGCTATGTGCAGCCAGCGCCGTGGCTCTGACCCATTTTCTGGCCGTGGCTGTCGCCGTCCGGCATAAAACCTGACTACTGTCGGTAGGCTAGTGGAAACGCATGGCAGATCTAGTAGGGTAACCTTGCCGAACCATGCCGAACCGAACTGTGCTGCTCAGAGGAAACAAGGCATGATTTAAACAGCGACAGAAACCTCACCGCTGTTGGTCGCTAGATTCACATCAACAGCTCATCAGATGAACCGTCCAGTTCAAAACTGGACCAAACACCAAATGTTTAATATTGGGGAAACATATTCTGGCTGAAAAGATAGCTTTACCCCGATAGGAAGTGAGTGCCCGCGGCTGACTATGCACACTGTCTGTCCTACCATCAAGTGCTTTATTTTACAAATAGCTCAATTCAGATCATTAATAACATTGGACAATAGTTTCTTCTTTCCTCGACAAATATGGACATATACACACACACACACACACACACTACATGGAAAAAATACGCTTTTCTACCAAAATGTTCAGCTCAAACCAGTGCCTCAGACATTGTTCACTCCCCCCCACCATCAGAAATGCTTGCCATGTTTGTCTCTCAGTTCCTGGTGCTGATTCATGAATGAAGAGTAAAACAAATCTTATATTATAAAGATGCCCCAGCCATTACACACCACCACATTTCTTTATGGCGGTATCCACTAGAATGAAAGGAATAC
This sequence comes from Hyperoplus lanceolatus, assembly GCA_026929865.2. Taxonomy (NCBI): domain Eukaryota; kingdom Metazoa; phylum Chordata; class Actinopteri; order Uranoscopiformes; family Ammodytidae; genus Hyperoplus; species Hyperoplus lanceolatus. The sequence goes on from CM049402.1 coordinate 2,019,714, forward strand.
CTTTGCTATTTGGAAATACCCCGGTAATACCTTTATTCCTCCCAACCCTACTACCTGACTGTTATTGGGTTTTTTTATCTGTGTCTATCCTTGTCTTTGAACATTTTCCACACCAACTCTTGAGAAAAGTGAGAGAATAGAAGAAGTATGGTGGTTTCATTTTATATTCCCTTCTCCCAATTATAGAAGTGCATACGCAATTATGTGACCAGCAAAGATTCAGTCAAAAAAAAATTAAAATTAAAAAACAGAAACATGTCCAAATCAGTAATCCATCAATTAGCCAG
>CM049402.1:2025000-2040000 GCA_026929865.2 Hyperoplus lanceolatus
ACACACACACACACACACTGCAGCTAAAAGGTTATGTAGCTTACCTATTGACTTACAGAGTCATGGAAGGACTGGACTATCGCAACTCTAGTGACCTTTACCAGTCCTTTTCACAGCCTAGTTCAAAGAGAAGATGCTGTACTGTAGAACCTATTGAGTAAATCCCCGTTGAGCTGTAAAGCCTATGCTGTGACTAAGTACTGGAAAATAATCCTTGATGTTTCTCTGTTTAATGGTCTCCTTGGACTGTGCACATTACGCAGAGTTAATTGAGGGAAAAAAGGGGAAAAAGATATTTTAGTGAAAAGTGTCATCCACCTCACAAACTTGATGGACGGCTTACAGTAAATGCACCTTTTCTTCCCTGAAGAGTCATTCTGGAGTGTTCCTCAAAGCAATTCCAAAGTAATAAAAACCAATTCTATAATGCATTACTGTCTGCATGAAGACGGAGCTCCGAGCCCTTGTGCTGTGATTCAAAGGACACATGCAATCCATAAAAATGCGCTATTAATCACATTAATAACTATCAATCTGAATGAGCTGTAACCACTATACTTACTATCAACTGTATAGACCTGACCACCTTTTCAAATGCTAGGAAACAAGTGATTGTGTGCTGAAGCTGAGCCAGAAGCCAGGATATTCCATTTGAATTTGACTTGCATGAGGAGAGTCTCCGGTCTCATTTCCACTATTGCAAAAAAACAACAACAACTCCTTTCTGTGCTTGTGAAACACAAAGCTATATTTGACCTATTTGCTTAGCTCCAGAAGCAACACAGCAGCACACTACTGTCTCCAGCAGACACATACAGCTCTTTGAAAGGGCCCCAATGCAAACTCTCCTAACGTGTGAGCAGGAGCTATTGCCCCCAATCCCTTTATAAACCTGCGTCACATCTGTGGCTCTACGTGACAGCCACAGAGAGGCTAGTCAGAGTGACTCCAGTCTGGGCTGGAGAGGAAACCAAAGCAAGTCTCTCCTCCTCTTTCTAATGCTAATAACAAAAGACCTGAGAGTGTTAGAGGGAGAATGGAGAGAGAGAGAGAGAGAGACAGAGAGAGAGCGAGGCAGAGAGAGACAGACAGACAGAGAGAGAGAGAGAGAGAGAAAGAGAGAACAAAGGGAGGGGTGAAGAGTTCAGGAAGCTGAGGAGAAAGATATTAAAGATGAAGAGAGGTGGCGTGGCGGAGGACGTGAGCTAGCAGCAGCAGCAGCACAGAGCCACAGATAGCAGGGAAACAGGAACATTAGATCAGTCATAGAGCTGGAACGATTAATCAACGAATCGATTATTAATCGATTATTAAAATAATCTCCAACTTTTTTGATAATGGATAATGGATTAAAGAAGGCAAAAGCATGGACTTTTTGGATTAAAGAAGGCAATAGCATGGACTTTGAACTAAAGGGTTTTAAACTGGTTTGTGTCAAAATATAAGGTTTGAAATCGTAAATACAATGTGCTCTGCTATTGATAACCTAATGGAATGTGTGACATTCAAATGAAAGATAAATGTTAATTATCAGCTGTGTGTTCAGAACACCCGATTCAAAAATGGAAGACTTTCTCTGACTGAAGAATTTGTAAATACACTGCATGTTATGGGACTGTAGCCGAGGTCAGCAGACACACTGACTGTTTTGAATACTTTTGCAGATGTGTTTAGGCTACTAGAGAAGAAATGGACAAGGCCATATCTGCATTGTCACAGGCAGAGAGGAAAATAGAGATCTAAAATCATCTGTGTATTAGAATGAATCTTCTTAAAAGCTGTGTATCTGTGTATCTGAATCTGATGGCAGTGGGGGCGGGACCCGATAAGCCTTTGGCTTCTCCTGCTTCCCTTCGGACGACACAAAGTAATATGTATGAATATGCAATGAGAAAATTATGTATTATGTGTAATTGTACGGAAGAATAATAATAAATAAATAAATGAATAAATAAATAAATAATCGATTAATTGTTTCGAGTAATTTTTTAATAAAACAATTCCAGATTCTCTGATTTCAGCTTCTCAAATGTGAATATTTTCTGGTTTCTTTAATCCTATTATGACAGGAAACTGAAATATCTTTGTGTTTTGGACATAACAAAACATTTGAGGAAGTCAACATGGGTTTTGGAAAATCGATCAACATTTTTCACCATTTTCTGACATTTTACGGACCAAAACACTAATAATCGATTAATCGAGAAAATAATCGACAGATTAATCGATTATCAAAATAATCGTTAGTTGCAGCCGTAGATCAGATAAATAAATGAAATGGTAAAAGGGTTAGCAGTGTATTACCTGTTTAAAACAGCAGGTGTGATAAGTCAATGAGTCACTGCTGCAGAAGGTTCTAATGAGGCTCAAAGACAAAGAGCTCCTTCCCTAACAGAAACGCTGGAATGAATTTGTCACTTGGGCATGACTGTTATTGTGACACTTTCATCTTTCGTCACATAGTCAGCACTGGCACGGATCGATCACACGTGCAGAGTGGTAGCATTGCATAGCTAACAAATGAGATAACTCTTGCTGCATCCGCTACAGCTGCTTCTCATTGAGGATATTTTTCGTTTTTCCTTTTGAAATGAAAGCAGAAAAAAGAGGCGGAGATAGAATGACAATGACCAGACAGGGTGAGGTGAGGTGTGGATGGAAGGATGGATGGAGATATGAGAGGAGTGGGATGTGTTGGTGGAATAGGTGACACACATGGTAGCGCCACATGCAGATGGTACACATGGATGAGCAGCCAGGCTAGTCAAGCAGATAACCGGCCAGCTCACAGCTCAGACACACACACACACACACACACACTCACTGCACACAATAAAGCATGTTGCGAACACCAGCTAGCCTGCCAGCCCTCTCCTCACCCAAATCACCACTGTGAGAATTAATACCTTAAACCGTCCCTAGTAAAAGCCACGCTCTATAGCAGACAGAGACACACATTCACTACTTATCAAGAAATGAATGAAATATTAACAATATCTTTTTGAAAGATTTTACTTTTAAGATGGGCTCAATAAAACACTGTCTGAGATCTAAACGTTTGAATATCAGCTGTGTTAATCTGTATATTTGCTCTCGATTTCCATGTCTTCAAAAAGGACTTGAAGACAATGATTGATTGCGGGCTGACTGCTTTTCCATCACCATTACGCACGCACGCAAGCACACACACACACACACACACACACACACAATTGCTTATCTGATGAAAGAGTGAACACATTGAAGAATACAAAAACCCAGCCCAACTTTTTTCCAGGATTTCAAACATACTCAGTTACTCACAGACCACATCACACACACACACACGCACGCACGCACACACACACACACGCACGCACGCACGCACGCACGCACACACACACACACACACACACACACACACACACACACACACACAATAAGGCATGGTACCGCTGGGGAGGACACAGGGGGCTGAAAGCAATCTTCCAACTGACCTTGAGTGGGGAGGACAAAACATGTGATGAAAAGGAGGTAGAAAAATGCAATGCGAGGCTAGAGGAGTGAAATACATAATCTGTCTCCACTGTAGGGGGGAAACAAATGCTTTCACTGTGATTGAGGACATGTCACCCTCACACATCCACACACAGACACAAACACACACACTTATACATTCACACACACATTTTGGATTGAAGAACACTGGATGGGAAACTGAAAGCAGAGAAAAACAGGGCAGAGTAGAGGAGAGTAAGGAAAGAGGGCTGAAAAAGGTGGAACCACAGATGGAGAGAGGGAAGCAGAGCAGACAGAGACAGATGGAGGGAGTAAAGAGAGAGGGATGGCTAGAAAGAGAGATGACTTGCTAGTGACCGGCCTTTGAAGATGACTGTCGTTGCTCACTTTCGAGTCAGCTTCACCGAGGAACAGTCTTAATGACTCACGGCCCAATACTCCGCATAATCAAGCTGTGCATGTGTGGGTCTGTGTGGGTCTGTGTGTGTCGTTGATTGTGTGTGTGTGTGTGTGTATTTATACGAGCTACTAGTCTTGTAACAGAGAACTTCATTGCCATCTGTTCTCACACATGCTTATTTGTTTAGCCGTGACACGCACGTCTTCTTCAATCGCTTTGCTATTTTTTCCTCTCTCCTACTCGGTGCCTCGTTCAATCACCAGTACCGAGTGTCTCCCCCAACTCTATTTGCTTCCCATGTGGGCGGGTTCACCTCCAATAAATAGCGTCCCCTCTTCCCCCTCCCCCCCAAGAAAGAAATATTAAACACAAATTACGGCCATTATCTCACTGGCTTTCTAACTACCTCACTACATTGTGGTGAAATGGAATCGCGCTCCCATCATTTTAATCAAAGTGTGTGTGTGTGTGTGTGTGTGTGTGTGTGTGTGTGTGTGTGTGTGTGTGTGTGTGTGCGCGCGTGCGTTTGTGTGTCTGTGTGAATGTGAGTGCCTCAGTACCTGTGGAGGCCATTAGGTGGAGCTGGTGGCTGACTGACAGAGAGAGAGAGAGAGAGAGAGAGAGAGAGAGAGAGAGAGAGAGAGAGAGGGTCAGGATGGATAGCTGAATGGAATGGGAAGAGAAGGCTTACTCTCCTCTACCTGCATTTCTCTGGCACTGTGTTGTCAAGGTGTCTGACAGTGTGTTTCAGGCTGGATTGCTTGTGTCCAGGAGCATCCATTATTTATAGTACAGAGAGTGTCACCCTGTAGGAGGAGGTAGTAGTAGTAGGAGGTTGTTGGTTGAGGATAAAAAAAAACTTGGGCAGAACATACAATAAAATGAAAAAATTCTAATCCAACACATTTGAATGAATAATAAGGAAAAGCACATGTTTGGCTAATAAGATTATCGATGTCCGAGTAACAATACCCTTAAAGAAAATCCCCAATCTGATGCTCTGTTTTGTGCTCTGGGGTTCCGTCCTGTTTATGTTGTTATTTATCTTGTTTAATTGTATTTTAACATTGATGTCAGGGGACTACACATGAAAAATAGAATTCTGGCATTTTTAACCCATGTATGATCATGTGTTTTATTAATTTGCACCATCCCCTTCTTAAATAAATTGAATTGAATTGAATTGAAATGAATTGAACTGGTACACCCTGATGGAATACAGCCATTGTTTAATGTAATGTGCTAATTAAACCTGTTGTGTAATTTTTAAATATTTGCTCAGACAGATAGCAAGCCCAAAGATAAAACCAAATCAGAGATGACAAACATTATTCAGAGAGAGAGCTTTTTTGATTTTTTTTTTTTGACTTTTTGGTGTGAGGGGCGCCTCCAATCATCTGCACTCCCTCAGGAAAATTCTTCAGAAGATTCCGACATTTCGAAAAACACACAGACGTTCCCCCAGGATGTGTGAAAACACAGAGACACACACGGGCTGGTGCGACCACAGATCTTGTTGGCAGGCCCAGAGAGAGAGAGAGAGAGAGAGAGAGAGAGAGAGAGAGAAACAGTAGCCCGGAGGAAGGGCAGGTGTCTCTCTCTCCTCTCTTTACCCATCCTCCCTTCTCTACCACAGATGGACCCAATCACACCTATTCAATCTCTCACATGCCCTATAGCCGTATAATCCAAACAGAGTGTTGGTGTGTGCCTGACTTGTTTCTTTTTCCACATAAGATGGCTGTCTTCTGAATGAATCAATCTACAGTAAATAGTAAATACACGTGTATACGTCTAACGTGGTCTTGTAGCCCACAGCAGAGCTCATGTGGTGTTGACTGTGGTGAAGCGGGGTGTGCTACAGAGTGGGGTATAGTAGACTTCTATTGGTGTGCTTCTTACTTCAGGATGCCTATTACAGTCACAACAGGCCAAGGTAGCCTACTGCCCATGAAAACTAACTTTTAAGCTAACTCAAGGGCTACTTTTTTAAATAAAGAATTGGAATTTGAATGAATTCATCAGTACATTTTAAGCTAGTTACTATGATTGCGTCTGCTCAGAAAAACGTACGCATACCCGCATTCTTTTTAGGAAGTAATGAAGTAATGGAAGCACGGAACACGGCTTTTAGGAAGTCATGATCCCGAAGTGTCTGCTGTCTAACATTTCAATTCATATTTGCACATACTGGCGAAACAGCTGAGGTCAGTGTGAGGTTGGCCTGCAGAGGGGTCTGTCTGTCTGTCTGTCTGTCTGTCTGTCTGTCAGATGGCAGGGGGTCCAAAGCTAGCTAATGGGACCACCCGCTTTGTAAAGCAGGAAGTCAACCAGCGACCTGTCATCTGTCTTCATAAAGCCAACCAGTCAGGACCCTCCTAATTAATCACCATGGAAACTGTGGCTAATTCCCTGGTCTGCCATGCCAATCACGTTCCTGTCTGTGGCGGCAATCAGAAAGGCACATTTATCCACCGCTGGGCCGGATCCCCTGTAACAGATGTGTGTGTGTGTGGGTGTGTGCCTGCGTGTTTGTGTGTGTGTGTGTGGGTGCGTGCGTGCATGTTTGTGTGTTTCTGTGTGTGGGTGCGTGCGTGCGTGCGTGCGTGCATGTTTGTGTGTGTGCGTGTTTGTATATGCATGTGTGTGTGTTTGTGTGTGTGTGCGTGTTTGTGTATATGCATGTGTGTGTGTGTGTGTGTGTGTGTGTGTGTGAAAGTTATGTGTGTGGGAGGTTCATGTGGGAGTCGGTGTGTGATTTTGTGAAAGGCCTGTTTTTTCTTCAGACAATGTTGCCTTTAGGATTTAGTAAAAAAACAGAAACAAAAGGATGCATCTCACGCCGTACATGTATTTGTTTCTTCAGATGAGTCAAGCTGCTCAGAGGGGTGTGTGCCATGTTGTGATTGTCTGTGTCAAGCGTTTGATTAGCTTGACAAGCGCTAGCAAAACCCCCTCACACCCACAAAGCAATCAAACAACTATTATAGGACACGCAGTCATGGAGCACAAGCACAAATAAATACGCACATTCAAAACACAGAGACATACTCTGAACCTTTCCCATAAGGTTAAACTGTTCTGTCAAACAATACCAAACCCTTATGTTACCACATGACAACCAGCACAACTTATCAGGCCGTTTTGATTTTAAAAATGTCATCTACATTCCATTTACATTTCCAAATCATATGAATCAGCACATCATCTGAAAGGCAAAGCCAGGCAATAACCTTGTAAAAAAATTGAGGAACGCACACATGAATAAATTATGGATCGAAGAAGTGGAACAGGGGGCAATTTGTGTCCTGTCCAGTCCTTTGCCATCAGCTACCTGTCAATCACAGTAATTACCATCAACTGGAATGTGCTCACCACCAGAGAAAAGCTCGGAGCTGACACACACACACACACACGGGCGCACACACACTTAAACACATGCACCACCATGGCTTCAAATCAATGAGCAGTAAACACACACACAATCCTATATGGACGGAACATGCTGGCATTCACACAGCTGCCAGTCATAACTTCAAGCGTACATCAAAGCCATGTTCTATTCAAATGTATGCCGTTTGATCATCTCCACCACCGACTTCGCTGGCTATAGGCTATACATTCTCTCTCTCTCTCTCTCTCTCTCTCTCTCTCTCTCTCTCTCTCACACACACACACACACACACACACACACACACACACACACACACACACATGCGTGTATTAAACCAACTGTAGGCCTACATTACAGCAAGGCATTCAAATCCAGGATTTACAGTGTAGGCTAAAAGAATGATCCGGTTTGTTATTTTCTGTTTTGGAGAGAGAGAAAGAGAGAGAGAGCGGGTGTGTGTGTGTGTGTGTGTGTGTGTGTGTGTGTGTGTGTGTGTGTGTGTGTGTGTGTGTGTGTGTGTGTGTGTGTGTGTGTGTGTGTGTGTGTGTGTACGCGCGCGCCCAACCACGACTGCAGACGAAACGCGGGGATTGGTTGTGGTCAAGTTACAGCGACGCTCTATTGTTCCTTAGTGCTGTTGGTTGGAGACAGTGCGGCAGGATGCCATCCTATGTGCCGTAGTGAAGGAGAAGTAGCGGAGGGTCTTACCTGTGTCGTGGGAGAGGGTCTTGGCTCTCCCCGTGTTGCCTGAGTGATGCATCGCTCCGTACTCGTCTCTCTTTCTGATGAACCCCTCTGCCCTGCTCTCTCCTCTCCTGCCCTCCACAGCAGTCCTCTCTTCTGGATTCTCAATCTTTGGCGCTACTCCTCTCGCCTTTCCTCAATCCTTTGACTAAGTCCTTTCTGCCTCACGGTGTGTTGTTCTCCGTGTGTGTGCAGCCAGTGAGCTCTGTGAATCACTGAGTGTTGGAGCAGCGCGCGGGAGAGGCGAGAGATAGAAAGTGGTCCCAGAAATACGCGCGCAACCACACAGTGTGGACCGACACACGTGCACACGTGTGTCTACACACCTATGATGCAAAAAAAAAAAGATGAGCGCAATGCCATGCACAGTTTTCCAGGAGAATGCAGGTGTTTTTTGGGTCTCCTTTCTGCTTCTAGTCCTCAGTCGTCCTCTCGGCGCAATCCGTCACGGATCAAGGCCAGTGCGAGCATAGGGGAACGGATGGATGAGGAGACAGTGAGAGGGAAAAATAAAGAGAGTGCCTTTCAGCCTGTGGCAGGCAGAGCAGGAGAGAAGAGGAGAGAGACGTGGCTGCGGGTCCATCCTCCATCTGCCCATGCACAGCTGAGACTGAGAGCAGACTCAACACACACAAGGAGCTCTCGCCCGCACTCTTTCTTTCTCTCTCTCTCTCTCTCTCTCTCTCTCTCTCTCTCTCTCTCTCCCAGCAGCGCCGCACCACTGATATGTAAGGGGGGAGGAAGGCTGTTGGTGGAAGCTAACGAATGAGTCAAAGGGAGATAGGGACACGGGTAGAGAGTGAGACAGGGGGAGCGGGAGAGCGGTGCTGAGGACACGGGCAGGAGGGGCAGCGAGAGCGGGAGAAAAAGCAGGATGGAGTCACGGAGCTCTCAAGATCAAAGGAGTAGCACACTCAGATGGGGATGTGACATAGCATTGCACACATCACAGGCAGAGGAGGAAGGGAAGGGGATCGAATGACACGTATAGGAGACACGGGGTGATGGGTGGAGGAGAGGAGAGAAGAGAAGAGAAAGTGGGGAGAAGACGGTGAAATAGGAGACGCAGAGCAGGAGGGAGGGCAGAGGACACTGCGGCGATGAAGCCAGTAAGATGTCAGCTCGTAGCGCGGGGGCCGGGCGCGCAAGAACAATGTTAGCGGGACGGCAGCCACATAACACTTACAAACCAAAACAACCAAATCAACCTCAAACACGCGAAAATAAGGAATTTTTTTCACTTAAACTTTCATGTCAAGATCATTAATAAATGATGTTCTCTTCTGCCTGACAGACACTGATGAACTGGAGATATAAACCAAATGAAACTGGTTGAATGAAGCCGCTAAACAAAGCGCCGTGTTCAATTCCCTGTCATGTCAGCTCAGGTGGCACGCTCCCAGGTGAGTGAATGCCCTCATGGCGGCCGGCAGAGGGCAGCCATCTCGTCACATCTCAACCCCTTTAACAAGCTGAGGTCATCCCCTCAGCCATCAGCATATCGAACCATTAACATAATCCTGCATTACTCAACAAAATGATTAACATTCAGGATGCATTGGACACTTCACTTAAGTCGCTTGTTAGACGCTTAAAGAGCCCTGCATAGCCGAGGCTCTCCATCACCATTTCGAGTACATTTAGATACAATCAGCATGGAATATCAGTTTTTTTCATTATGAAAAAAGCCTTATCTTGTAAAGGCGAACATCTACCTTAAATAAATCTGCAAGCAGTAAAACCTTCAAATCTATGGTGAAATCATCAATCAAACAAAGTAATAATCATTACTTTATCCAAGCATTTCTTATTCTATTGTTTTAACACGTTGTTTCCCTGATATTGCCCCATACCATTTAGAAGAGATGTTGAGAAAATATGTTGTTAAAGGCACTAATCTGAGAACCCAGAAGCACTCACTCCTCAGCAACATGGCCGCTGCCAGGCCTTCTGGGCTACAGCCCTGACATCCTTGGTGATGCATTTTGATTTTGACCTTTGATTGACGAGGATGTTTGGCCTGCACGTTTTGTAAGCACATGATTGGCCGTGCCCAGATGTTGGGCCCGATAAACCTCAACACTGGCTCAGCCCAGTAGCCTATGTCTTGTTCGGGCTTCCCTCAAGACTAACCCTAAACTAGTTAATTATTGTTGATTGTACCTTGGGAGGGAGGGGGCGGGGGGGTCCTACTGTACTTTGATTTCTGACAGTACATAGAAAAGAGAAAGCTACTGCTGGCATAAAGCATAGAGCAGGTGTGTGTGTGTGTGTGTGTGTGTGTGTGTGTGAGCGTGGTTTAAGAAGGGAGGAGGAGATGAGCACTAAGAGGCCCAACCCCTGAGCCACTCCAGAGAGCCACTGTCAGCCTCAGTCACTGCCTCTATGTGTCACATTCTCACACGTCATCTATCATCCTCAACCAGACACAGACACACACAACACACACACACACACACACACACACAGACACACACACAGACACACACACACACACACACACACACACACACACACACACACACACACACACGCGTGCGCTTACACTTGTGTATGCATGGATCAAGAGCGGTACACATAATGGGTAAGTAGTAGGGTCCCTTGGTACACTGACTCTCATACACGGGTGTTGAGGCTCAATTACGATGGGTGGATGGATGGATGGGTGGATGGATGGATGGATGGATGGATGGGGGGGGGCTGGGCTGTGTTAAGGCTATGACTTCATAATAGTGAAGTTGAGAGTAGAATCAGCAGGAGAAGAGAAGACGCTGGATCTCTAGATGAGGTTCTCGTCAATTTGTCATGATATATAAAAAACCCTGTCTGAGACAGAAACAAATTGCTTTCTTGACAACACCTTGTAATACTCCATCAAGTGCATGTACACCCTCACATGAGTCTTCTGCGCCTATAGGCTACACATGTACGAACGCACACGCACACACGCACACACGCACACACACACACACACACACACGATTCACAAAGTTATACATTTTCCTGTGCAGGTTATTTATCAATGTCATTCAGCATCATTATACCTGGCATATCTGTATAACCGTATATATTGGATGTGTATGAAGCACCCCCCCCCCACACTCAGCGCTATTCCCTTCGGTCTGCTTGGCTGTGGAGGGCATGCGGCAGCACGGGAAAGGATGTCAAGACATGAAGAAAGAAGAATATATTAAAGGAAGACGAGAGGGAGCATATGGAAAGGTCACAGCGAGTAAGGTGAGAGAGGATCATGTTACAGAATGAGAGATCAAACCTTCTGCTTATTAAGACTAGAATGCACATAGTCTCATTTTCTCTTTTGTTACTATGACACTCTAACGCCTGAAACGCACACTAGGCCGTTTGAATTCCAAGCTGTCCATTTACACAACCCTAGCTAGCACACTATTTCATGTGAATGTCAATAGTTAGCCTGCTATCGGTGTATGAATGGTAACGTGAGAATGGGAACAGGTCTCCCTTGTAAAAGGGTATCCGGTCTCATGGGATTTACCTGTATAAATCAAGGTTAAAACAAAAAAAATCTCACTCCTTAAAATAAATTCTGTCTCCTTCTCTACTCACAATTCCTTTTTCCTTTCTTCCCTCAGTGATGTTTTTCCTTATTTTTCCCCTCCCATATTCCCTTGTTCCAATGCGAGCTCCATTCTGTGTCTCCTCCTGCTCTACTACTGTATACCTGCTGAACTGTGTCTCCTCCTGCTCTACTACTGTATACCTGCTGATCTGTGTCTCCTCCTGCTCTACTACTGTATACCTGCTGAACTCAAACACCCTGGGAGAACAGGTGAGTAGATGGAGAGAGAAGGTTTTTCTTGGAGGTGCCCCATCGGTAGAACACAGTCATTTGTCATGAGGCTGAAAGCTTAAGAAAAGACTAGTTAACCTTTACAGCTGATCCCCCAGAGACCCAGGGAAAAACACAGAGCAGCAAAACACCTCCGGGAGCAGGCAGGCACACACACACACACACACACACACACACACACACACACACACACACACACACACACACACACATGCACACACACACACACACACACACACACACACACACACACACACACACACACACACACACACACATATGCACACCCACACACACACATGTGCCTTCGAAACCAGCATCAATAGTGGTGAAAGCGTTCTAGGAGATGTGATTGGGAGGTTACCATCTGTTTCACCCCCAGTCAGACTCCAGCGCTGGCTGTCTCCAGTGGTCCCTCTCCTCCTCCCCTCCTCCTCCCTGGAAGCCCACACCCTACCACGGTAATTAATCACCTTGTGTTAATGAGCTATTAACTAATGACAGATTGACAGGCCGACGCTGCTGCTGCCTGTGTGTCTGAAAAAAATATCTGTGTCTGTAAGTAAGTATGTGTGAGTGTGAGTCACCAGCACCACCCTCGGCGCACTAATGTGATTAATAAGGTTAAGCTCTTGTTAGGGAAGGGAGCACTAGGAGTGCGCACGCACCCACACCTGTACACACACACACACACGCACCCACACCCATGGATGCATGCACGCACATGTACACACACATACACACACAAAAACAAAGACACAAACAAAGACACACACACATACACGCACATGTACACACACATACACACACACACACACAAACAAAGACACAAACAAAGACACACACATACACACACATGAACACACACATACGCACACACACAACGCATTTCATTTAATCCACAGGGCAAAGAATGACTTGTGTCAGCCTGCAGTACAAGTCTTAGTATAAATGAAACTAGGGCACAGAAGAAAAAAATAACATCAAATGTTTTGCACACCTTTCACCATATATTCTTGTTACCCAGAGGCCAACGCTAGTGCGGTACACTCATCACATCTCAGGGAAAAAGAGGGAAGCGTCAGAGAAATGTGTGCATCACCACGACTGAGCCAAACACCTGCTCAGAACAGAACAGCCCTTTTTGGGCATTTTTATGTGGAAATGTTGGGTCTCATTCAGCTGCACACGACTACGTTCAAGCCCGTGGAGATGGCCAGCATGTGTGCTTTACTTGCTGTTCTTGAAAAAAAATAACCCACAGTGTACTTCCCTCCTAAACAACTGCAGCCCTCAACCTCCATGTCCGCTTTCAGCACCATGGACAGTTATACAAAGGCACTGCACCAATTCAGAATTGAAGTGTCCTTTTTTTCTGGTGCACGACTGGGTTACTCTCTTGCACACACGCACACACACACACACACACACACACACACACACACACACACACACACACACACACACACACACACACACACACACACACACACACACACACACACACACACACATAACACACATCCTAATACACTGCATTCCCAAACAGTTACAGTCTAAAAAAGACTATATCAAATTGTTACTTAAAGTAGGTAAAGGTTTTGCTTGAGACAGGTAGTTCAAGTGATTGTCTATACCTGAAGTGTGTTTTAATAATCAGATGTATTGTACTCTAATGCCTTTTTTTTCCAATTCCAGGAGAAATATATAGTTACAGCAAATATCTTTTAATACTCAGGAGAATCAATGAACTACATAATAGGGATTCTAACTGTAAGCATACACGCAAACTGTGGGTGTGTGTGTGTGCGTGCATGTGCCAGCGCATTGCACTGTATACTGCGTTTGCTGTGTGTGTGTGTGTGTGTGTGTCTCTGACCTAACAGTGTGTCCCTCCGCAGAAGTTTTGGCGCATACCTAAGGCTCATTTGCATTCTCGCAGCCCTCTCTCATTTTTTCCCCGTGGCTTTAGAAAGAGAACAGCTGCTTAATGGTCATAGCTCTTCAGAGACAGGACATTGGGAAGCGCAGAGGGGGTTAGCCAGGGTTTCTGCACCGCTAAGCACTCTCATACACACACACACACACACACACACACACACACACACACACACACCACACACACACACACTGAGTCACACAACAGGTAAAAGCCTGGTTCTGAGAGCAAGATGTGACCGTTTAGCAGATGTTTTTCTTTCCCAAAAGTGACTTTGGAGGCTTTTCACACTGTTAAATTGAACTTCAATGGAACATTAAAGCTAGCATTATACTGTAGCTAGTGTGACAACCAGAGAGAGAGAGAAACAAATCCTATGCTCATGATACCAAAAACAATGCTGGTGTTGTTTAATAAGACTTGTGCCAATACACAGTACGTTTAGATTACATTTCTTATGAGTAAAATCTTAGCAACTCATCATGGGTTCAATATTTACTCTGTATGACCAATGAAATCATTGAAATCCTGAGTTCTGAGAGGAAGTGAAGATGGATGAATGGAAGAGCAGTGGAGGGTGTTTGTAAAACCTGATTTAAAAAGCAAATAAGGGGATTGAGGCAGGGGCTTTATTTTTTTTTTTGGGGGGGGGTGTAGGGACGGACGGGTAGAGCGCTTTCTCTAATTCTTGTGGAGCTCACCAATTCAAATAAGCTATTTAAAGCCTGCACACACGTCCAAGCACGACCACATCAAATAGCCTCCATCTCCGCTTTCTCATTTGTCTGTTTGACTTGAGCGGACGGCACAGACACACTGATGGGTCGTGCTTCATGAGATGCCAATGGAAAAGGATTTGGTGAAATAAAAATAGAGTGAGAGAAGGTTCTCGCCTCACAATGCAACGTGTGGAAAGCCTGGCTGGTCTACAGTGTTCTGTCCCCAGAAGGGACAAGCTCACGTCTTGACCTTTATATCTCACAGATTACTCAAAAGTCCTTTATGACAAAGCACATTGTCAAGAGCAGGTCAGTGCAGCGCTATCAGACATGTACACACACATGGGGACGCCCTTAGCTCAGTTGGTAGGGTGTCCCCCACCGGGCCGGGCCCAGCAGCAGACCCGGGTTCGACTCCAGCCCGCGGTCGTTTTCTGCATGTCACTCCCCTCTGCCCCATTTCACCTCTGTCTCTAC